>QZGG01001447.1:0-64721 GCA_006409495.1 Sedum album | reverse complement strand
AAAATCTAATCAACTATGTATTTTAAGTTATATTATATTTTAATTTTTATGTTCAACTTAATATTTTAAAATAATTGCCATTTTTATATCATGGTTATAATTGTTGGAAATGTAGCCGAATCTTAATTTTTATAATTATAATTTTAAAATGTGATTAACATTATATTTTAAATTATAATATTTTTATATTTATATAAACATTTTTATGTTTAGTTAAGTCAATTTTATATATTAATACTTGCTAACATTATAATTTATCTTTTTTACATATAATTATTATTACTCTTATAATTTTCGGGTCCTTTTTATGTTGTGTTCATTATTAAATCTTAAGCTTATTATTTAGTATAAATTAAGATTGGTATAAAAAAATTGTTTTCTATTGATATAACATTTTTGGCTAAGTTTATTTAATTTTATTAATATACATTTTCTATTGAATAATAAAATTTGTAGTTTTATTTATATAAAAATATTATAACCGTCATAATTCCGGACCATAACCGTACCAGACCATAACTTTAACCTTAACGTAACTGTGGAAAATGATACCCTTAAATTAATTTTAAAATTAAATTAATATTATATTTTAAACTATATTTCATTATATACTTAAGGTGATATTTTAATGTTCATTTAGTCAATTTTATAAGTGTTTTCAATTCAATATAATGTTTAAAATAATTTTAATTTTATTTATATAGAACTCTTTTAACTGTTATAATTTTTGGTAACGGACCGTGACCATTTAGGTAGCATTTGTTATCTCATATTGATATCTTCTTATTTGTGAGTGTCTGTTGTTAGTAGTTGGCTGTTTGATGTTAGTTGTACAGTTATTGGCTTCGTTTGAGTCCCTACTTTTTGATAGTTTTTGCATCCAAGTCTGGGTTTTTTCTAATTTTGGCAGCTTTGTGTGTTATTATCTTTAATGTCTTCATTAACTTTACTGCATAGGGAAGCACAAAATAAGACCGGATCGTAAACCCGACCGGAAGGACCGTAAATTTACAATCCGATCCCGGTCTAAACTGGTCCACGATCCACAATTTTTCGAAATTATGGGTCATGGTCCGGTCCAACAAATTTACGATCAGGTCTGGTCCGGACCGTAATACATATTAGTTAAATATAGATTTATAAAATATTTAAAATATATCATTTAAAATACAAATATATCAATAAAATTTAATAAACTGAACATAAATACCATCAAAAATATTTAAAAAATTGAATAAGATGTATATAAAGTTTTAAAAAATATTATTTATAATTTTAAAAAATATTATTTTAATTTAAATTATAAAATTAATTACGGATTTACGGTCCAAACCCAGACCGGACGGTAATTAGACCGGTCCGTTATGATTTGGTCTGGTCTGTTCCACAATCCTCATTTTTAGAAATTTACGGTCCATCGGTTCGGACCGCACGGTACTATTCGGTTCGGTCAGCTCCGTTTGTGCATCCCTAGTATTTACTGTCTTTTACTGTCCTTATAGGCTTTATTGTATTTGCTATCTTTATTGTCTTTACTGTCTTTGTTGTCTGTGTTGTGTGTTTTGTCTATGCGTGTTTTAAAATAATTTATAGAATATTTGATTTTTGCTAATGATTATTGAATTTTACACATATAAATAAGTTTTAAAATCTAATAAACTATATATTTTAAGTTATATTATATTTTAATTTTTTATGTTCAACTTAATATTTTAAAATAATTTCCATTTTTATATCATTGTTATAATTGTTGGAAATGTAGCCGAATCTTAATTTTTATAATTGTATTTTTAAAATGTGATTAACATTATATTTTAAATTATAATATTTTTATATTTATATAAACATTTTTATGTTTAGTTAAGTCAATTTTATATATTAATACTTGCTAACATTATAATTTATCTTTTTTACATATAATTATTATTACTCTTATAATTTTCGGGTCCTTTTTATGTTGTGTTCATTATTTAATCTTAAGCTTATTATTTAGTATAAATTAAGATTGGTATAAAAAAATTGTTTTCTATTGATATAACATTTTTGGCTCAGTTTATTTAATTTTATTTAATATACATTTTCTATTGAATAATAAAATTTGTAGTTTTATTTATATAAAAATATTATAACCGTCATAATTCCGGACCATAACCGTACCAGACCATAACTTTAACCTTAACGTAACTGTGGAAAATGATACCCTTAAATTAATTTTAAAATTAAATTAATATTATATTTTAAACTATATTTCATTATATACTTAAGGTGATATTTTAATGTTCATTTAGTCAATTTTATAAGTGTTTTCAATTCAATATAATGTTTAAAATAATTTTAATTTTATTTATATAGAACTCTTTTAACTGTTATAATTTTTGGTAACGGACCGTGACCATTTAGGTAGCATTTGTTATCTCATATTGATATCTTCTTATTTGTGAGTGTCTGTTGTTAGTAGTTGGCTGTTTGATGTTAGTTGTACAGTTATTGGCTTCGTTTTTTTTTTTTTTTCGATAGCGGTTACATTGGGCACAATTCATAGAAATCGTATACATGATATCTATTCTAATCATTTGAAGCACTGGTCACAGCAACGGACATCCAACCCATAATCGACAGCATCAAGCATGCATGTCTCTTCCGCATAGATGAAGAACGACCCTCCAGGAGAGCAGCAGGAATACAGGCGAAGAGCCTCCACGCATGGGTGGAGGGGGCGAAGAGCCTCCATACACGAGGCAGGAGGAAAGCAACAACCTCCCACAAAGGAAGATTGAATAAATGGTGAGGCCAGGGTTCGAACCCTGGACCTGAGTTATTGGCTTCGTTTGAGTCCCTACTTTTTGATAGTTTTTGCATCCAAGTCTGGGTTTTTTCTAATTTTGGCAGCTTTGTGTGTTATTATCTTTAATGTCTTCATTAACTTTACTGCATAGGGAAGCACAAAATAAGACCGGATCGTAAACCCGACCGGAAGGACCGTAAATTTACAATCCGGTCCCCGGTCTAAACTGGTCCACGATCCACAATTTTTCGAAATTATGGGTTATGGTCCGGTCCAACAAATTTACGATCAGGTCTGGTCCGGACCGTAATACATATTAGTTAAATATAGATTTATAAATATTTAAAATACAAATATATCAATAAATTTAATAAACTGAACATAAATACCATCAAAAAATATTTAAAAAATTGAATAAGATGTATATAAAGTTTTAAAAAATATTATTTATAATTTTAAAAAATATTATTTTAATTTAAATTATAAAATTAATTACGGATTTACGGTCCAAACCCGGACCGGACGGTAATTAGACCGGTCCGTTATGATTTGGTCCGGTCTGTTCCACAATCCTCATTTTTAGAAATTTACGGTCCATCGGTTCGGACCGCACGGTACTATTCGGTTCGGTCTGCTCCGTTTGTGCATCCCTAGTATTTACTGTCTTTTACTGTCCTTATAGGCTTTATTGTATTTGCTATCTTTATTGTCTTTACTGTCTTTGTTGTCTGTGTTGTGTGTTTTGTCTATGTGTTTTAAAATAATTTATAGAATATTTGATTTTTGCTAATGATTATTGAATTTTACACATATAAATAAGTTTTAAAATCTAATAAACTATATATTTTAAGTTATATTATATTTTAATTTTTATGTTCAACTTAATATTTTAAAATAATTTCCATTTTTATATCATTGTTATAATTGTTGGAAATGTAGCCGAATCTTAATTTTTATAATTGTATTTTTAAAATGTGATTAACATTATATTTTAAATTATAATATTTTATATTTATATAAACATTTTTATGTTTAGTTAGGTCAATTTTATATATTAATACTTGCTAACATTTATAATTTATCTTTTTTACATATAATTATTATTACTCTTATAATTTTCGGGTCCTTTTTATGTTGTGTTCATTATTTAATCTTAAGCTTATTATTTAGTATAAATTAAGATTGGTATAAAAAAATTGTTTTCTATTGATATAACATTTTTGGCTCAGTTTATTTAATTTTATTAATATACATTTTCTATTGAATAATAAAATTTGTAGTTTTATTTATATAAAAATATTATAACCGTCATAATTCCGGACCATAACCGTACCAGACCATAACTTTAACCTTAACGTAACTGTGGAAAATGATACCCTTAAATTAATTTTAAAATTAAATTAATATTATATTTTAAACTATATTTCATTATATACTTAAGGTGATATTTTAATGTTCATTTAGTCAATTTTATAAGTGTTTTCAATTCAATATAATGTTTAAAATAATTTTAATTTTATTTATATAGAACTCTTTTAACTGTTATAATTTTTGGTAACGGACCGTGACCATTTAGGTAGCATTTGTTATCTCATATTGATATCTTTTTATTTGTGAGTGTCTGTTGTTAGTAGTTGGCTGTTTGATGTTAGTTGTACAGTTATTGGCTTCGTTTGAGTCCCTACTTTTTGATAGTTTTTGCATCCAAGTCTGGGTTTTTTCTAATTTTGGCAGCTTTGTGTGTTATTATCTTTAATGTCTTCATTAACTTTACTGCATAGGGAAGCACAAAATAAGACCGGATCGTAAACCCGACCGGAAGGACCGTAAATTTACAATCCGGTCCCGGTCTAAACTGGTCCACGATCCACAATTTTTCGAAATTATGGGTCATGGTCCGGTCCAACAAATTTACGATCAGGTCTGGTCCGGACCGTAATACATATTAGTTAAATATAGATTTATAAATATTTAAAATACAAATATATCAATAAAATTTAATAAACTGAACATAAATACCATCAAAAATATTTAAAAAATTGAATAAGATGTATATAAAGTTTTAAAAAATATTATTTATAATTTTAAAAAATATTATTTTAATTTAAATTATAAAATTAATTACGGATTTACGGTCCAAACCCGGACCGGACGGTAATTAGACCGGTCCGTTATGATTTGGTCTGGTCTGTTCCACAATCCTCATTTTTAGAAATTTACGGTCCATCGGTTCGGACCGCACGGTACTATTCGGTTCGGTCTGCTCCGTTTGTGCATCCCTAGTATTTACTGTCTTTTACTGTCCTTATAGGCTTTATTGTATTTGCTATCTTTATTGTCTTTACTGTCTTTGTTGTCTGTGTTGTGTGTTTTGTCTATGTGTTTTAAAATAATTTATAGAATATTTGATTTTTGCTAATGATTATTGAATTTTACACATATAAATAAGTTTTAAAATCTAATAAACTATATATTTTAAGTTATATTATATTTTAATTTTTATGTTCAACTTAATATTTTAAAATAATTTCCATTTTTATATCATTGTTATAATTGTTGGAAATGTAGCCGAATCTTAATTTTTATAATTGTATTTTTAAAATGTGATTAACATTATATTTTAAATTATAATATTTTTATATTTATATAAACATTTTTATGTTTAGTTAAGTCAATTTTTATATATTAATGTTTGCTAACATTATAATTTATCTTTTTTACATATAATTATTATTACTCTTATAATTTTTGGGTCCTTTTTCTGTTGTGTTCATTATTTAATCTTAAGCTTATTATTTAGTATAAATTTAGATTGATATAAAAAAAATTGTTTTCTATTGATATAACATTTTTGGCTCAGTTTATTTAATTTTATTAATATACATTTTTTATTGAATAATAAAATTTGTAGTTTTATTTATTTAAGAATATTATAACTGTTATAAGTCCGGACCATAACCGTACCAGACCATAGCTTTAGCCTTAACGTAACTGTGGAAAATGATACAATTAAATTAATTTTTAAATCAAATTAATATTATATTTTAAACTATATGTCATTATATATTTAAGGTGATATTTTAATGTTCAATTTAGTCAATTTTATAAGTGTATTCAATTCAATACAATGTTTCAAAATATTTTTAATTTTATTTATATATAACTCTTTTAACTATTATAATTTTTGGTAACGGACCTAACCATTTAGGTAGCATGTGTTATCTCATATTGATATCTTCTGATTTATGAGTGTCTGTTGTTAGTAGTTGGCTATTTGCTGTTAGTTGTACAGTTACTGGCTTCGTTTGAGTTCCTACTTTTTGGTGGTTCTTGCATCCAAGTCTTGGTTTTTTCTAATTTTGGCAGCTTTGTGTGTTATTATCTTTATTGCCTTCATTAACTTTACTGCATTTATGGGTTACGGTCCGGTCCAACAAATTTACGGTTTGGTCGAAACTCCTGACGCGCCAGTGCGCAACGCCGACAATATTTTTGCTCGCCTACACCCCGTTGAACTGTACGTGATCAGAAGAGAAGTACAGAGAGATCTAGAGTTCAGAATGGCTGCTGAAGCACAAAGGAACGACAATCAGTTTCAGAATAATATGGACGCACGCGCGCCATCACCTGTCGCGCGCGTACCAGCGCAACCAGTGGCGCGACGCACAATAAAGGAGATGTCTGCTCCTCAAGCAGTCAATCAACCTTGGTGCATCGTGCTACCCCCGGATGGTCATTTTGAGTTGAGGACCCAGCTAGTTCACTACATACCAAAGTTCCATGGTATGGCTAGTGAGAATCCGGTTAAGCACGTGAGAGAGTTCGCGGCTATCTGTGAGAACATGAGGAATGGGAATGAAGATCCAGAGCTACTGAAGTTAAGAGCGTTCCCCTTCTCACTATGTGACTCGGCTAGGCAATGGTTGATGGGCCTAGCACCCGGATCTATAAGGTCGTGGCCCGAGTTGCATGAAAGGTTTTTGGATAAGTTCTATCCTGCGGCCAAGGTCTCATTACTCAAAAGGGAGCTAGCCGCGCCGAAACAGCTACACAGGGAATCTCTATCTGAGTACTATGTGATGGAACTTCCTCAATGGACTTACTGAGATGGAACTCAGGTTGCTGAATGCTTGCGCAGGAGGCAACGTGAGAAATATGTATCCAGAGGACGTATGGAAGTTGATAGAAGACACTGCGGACCAAGTCAGATATCAAGTGTCATTGGAGAATAGCCGCGCGAGATCGTTGCATCAAGTGGATGTTACTGGAGAGATCAAGGAGCTTAAAGAGATGATGCAAAGACTGATGATGAAGCAGACTGCCGAGTGTAAACCGTGTGAATTTTGTCATTCATCAGACCATCAGACCGATGCGTGCCCCACCCTTTTTGAAGAACAAGCAGATGTGAATGCCATTGGAGGGTGGAACAATGGACAGACTAGGCAAGGACATCCTAAGTTCGGATTAGCCGAGAACGGGTTCAGTTGGAAAGCCGAGCAGAATTTCGAAAGACCGCGCGCTGACTAACGCGCGCAACCTAATGCTCCTACTGGCGCGCGACCTTACGCGCCAGCTTCCTACAACCCGCCGCACAAACGCGCTGAAGGGCCAGCGCAGAATAACCAGCAATCGAGGAGATCACTTGAGGACATTGTGGGTCAGTTGGCTGAAACCGTACGGAAGAATGAAGAGCAGAACGATAAGAGGTTCAAACTGATTGAACCCAGCTTACTCAGATTGCCACTGCGGTCAACGAATTAGAAGGCAGTGACGGTAATCTACCTTCTCAGGTAATTCAGAAACCTAAAGGAAGTGTCAACATGGTTAAGGTAGACGCGCCACAACCAGATGTTACTGTCGCGCCAATTGACATGCGCGCTACTGATGGCGCAGCAGAATTAAGTAAAGATGTAGTCATCGCGCCAGTCTTCGCGCACGTCTTTAATGACGCAACATAGTAGAATGACGAGATCATGCTGAATGACTTCCAGGCCAGTCTGAAATTATGTTTGGCTCCGGACTTACCAGAGATACTCGCAGATCCCGAAACCTTCACAATTCCATGCACGATTGGTGACACATTAGCGAGCGAGTGCATGCTTGACCTAGGAGCCTCGGTGAATTTACTACCCTATTCTTTATACTCTGCGTCATCTATGGGACCATTAGAACCTGCTGAAATCGGATTGCTACTTGCGGACAACTCACGGACCGAAGCAAAAGGTAAAATAGATGTCTTGACACATGTCGATGGACTCAAGTTCTTAGCAGATTATTATGTAGTAGACATCGACAAGCCGAATACCCCTGCGAAGGAAACCGTTTTGCTCGGCCGACCGTTTTTGAGAACCGCGCGCGCATGCATCGACGTCGGTAACGGTATTGTGACATTGCAAGATAATAAACCCAAGATCAGATTAGATGTCATAAATCGAGTCAGACTATCCGACGAGCCAATTGTAGAGAATCGGGTTAAATTCAGAGACAAAGCACCCGACTCTAGAGGCAAACATTCTGAGACTTTGTGCGTCAATCAAAGACTGACACATATGGCGCGCCAGACTATTACAAGGTTAAGCCACCTGATAAGAGGAGGCCCGAGCGCCATAGGCTGCGCAACTTGCATCGAGCTAACGATGTTAAACATAGCACTCGTCGGGAGGTACCCCGACAAATTTAACTTAGTTTTATTTCGGTGTTTTTGTGTGTGTTTTAGTTTAGTTTTAGTTTTAGTTTTAGTTTTAGTTTTAGTTTTAGTTTTAGTTTTAGTTTTAGTTTTAGTTTTAGTTTTAGTTTTAGTTTTAGTTTTAGTTTTAGTTTTAGTTTTAGTTTTAGTTTTAGTTTTAGTTTTAGGTTTGGGCCCAAGTTAGTTTTGGGCCATGCATGCATATGGATTTTTTACACTATAAATATGTGATGTGGGGTAAATTTTGTGTCACTTTTCATTTTCACCTTATCTATCTGAACACAAAAACCTAAGCCTCCACCGCCGCCGCCAAGAATCGCCGCACCACCGCCACCACCGTGCTCCAAATTGCTTGAAATTTTGCAGATTTGCAGATCTACTCGAAGGTAACCTACTACTCCAATCTTAGTTCAATTAGATTATTTTAGTAGACGTAGTAGCGGTAGACAGTTTAGGCCTAGATCTGCACCAGAACATCTCACGCGCGCTGACGAGCACGTCGTTGAGTGCTGCAGATTTGTTCCTCTCCTCCTCAGTATAGTCTACGTAAGTCAGGGGTCGAATCCACAGGGAATGGTGAGAAGTCATCTTCTATCTACAAACTAAGATTGGGGTTGTGTGAGTTAAACAAGCAAAAGAAAGAAAACAAGAGCGCAAGTACTACTGGCGCGCAGAATGCAATACGAGAGTAAACTATAAATGAGAGATGAGCTCAGCTTAGACTTATCACTATGAACTTCTATGCTTATCACGGGTCTTTCTAAGGATCTATGACTGGGTGTTCACGCAAGCTAAGGTCCGGTAAAGGCTTAATAACTTACACATATATTCCGGTAAAGGTCAATATGATATTACTACTCAACCTAGCTTAATTAACCACGAATCCGGTAAAGGTAGTGATTAACTATTCTAGTGCTACTCCTATCATTCACTGTAACGTACCTCTGATAGTTGAACGTTAGATAATAGAGTCTATAATTAGGTCAGCGGGTAAAGGCTTCGCCTATCTAAACTAGTTATCATGCAAGTTTGCTCGGAGTAACAATACTAAACCAGTCATTCATTAAGAATAAAACCTCAAAACATATTATTTATAAATTAAAGTCTAAACTGAATTCAGAAGGTTAGCTAGACATGCTGAACATATTCATCTCAATATTTATATGAAAACAACCAGTAAAGACACTATAGCCTGATGCGCGCATCGTCAGTGCGCGTCTCAGTCTTGTGCCGGCAGTTTTGCGATCCTTCTTCAAATTCTGCTCTAAATCACCTCTCTACGCATATCTGTGACTTTCTTGAAGCTTTGTATTTATACTCTTGCCTCCTAGGGTTTCCACGAATAATTAGGCAAGAAAATCTGTTGGAAATCATCTTTATCTCTAAAAATCAGCTTTGGGAATATGTTGATCTCCAAAAACCGAACTTAGAAATATTCTTTGCGCGTGATTACATCATCGCTCTAGATATTTCGCTGATTGCTGACGTCATCATTTTGCTCTGCTCTGCGTGACCCGCATTCGCGCGCCAAATTGCTCGCGCGCTTGTTGGTCTTGGGCTCTTGTCAACTTTGTTGTCTTTCATTCCGAGATTCAGCCTTCTTGTTTCACTTTTGTTCTAACTCTTTCGATCAACTTGAGATACAAACCTACACCAAAAGCGTAATCTTATACTAAATATGTTAGAAATATAAGCAGTGTAAAGGACCTGAAACAGCATACAAAAGTGCTCTATCAAATCCCCCACACTTATTCTTGTTTGTCCCTGAACAATCCGGCTTCCTTACCTCTTTGTGTAACGTACGCATGATTACTGGACTTACTACGCAACTTGGTCTGCGCCACTCACGAAACCTGCGGAACTGTGACTATACAACACTAAACTGATTTAAGTAATTAATTCAAACTTTTTTTACCTCTCTTGTGGAATGCATTCCAATTCGGATGATTGGGAGATAGTCCTTTTTAAGCACCGGTCATCGAATTCTTCTTGATTCGTAATTGTATGGTTTTTTGTGTTCGCTTTTTTGGTACGTGATTGATTCGTGTCTTTAGGGTTCTGAGCTTACGTCTTTGACGCTTCACTTTTTGTTATTCGGACAGTTTGATACACACTTTGTTTGCACAATTTCTTCTGTTCATTGTTTCGGCCTTTTGAGCTTTAACTTTGAATTGAATCTTTTTCTGGTCCGAATCTTAATTCTTCCCTAGTACGGTTTCCAATCATAGACTTCGGATAGCAGCTATGGAACCACGCCCCGCTCTCGCTTCAGATCAGTCGCGCGTAAGTCAGGCCACGGGTTTGCAACCGCGCACCCCTTTTTGAGCGACTCTCTTCACAAAGACGGTCTGTTTTCCCGTCTCGTCATGCCATTAGGGTTTTGCCTTCGGCATCTGCGTGACTGAGCTAGCTCTTTATCCTTTTACCGCGAAGTACCAACCTCCACGACCACTCATAACCATACAGCCGCTCCTCAAGTTTGGTTCGGTCGACTGCTTCTCTAGGACGTTTCTTTCAACTCCACATCCCTCTTTATTCCACTCAAAAGAACACACAAAATTTAAAAAAATTAACAAAAAATCAGAATAGGTTATATATGCACAAATTACGCAGGTGCGCGAGTAACGCTCACAAGTTGCGCACGCCAACGTTTCTCGCGCAGAGTTACCTTTTGAGATTTCACATGTCAGCTAGTCTAGACTAAAAACAAATGAAAAATTTAAACTAAACTACTCCTAAGATAGATGTACTACCTCCCCACACTTAAACAAAAATGTGTCCTCACGTTATGCACAAGTAGTAAAGAAGGCAGTACGCATGCATGCATATATAAATTTTGCACCGATTATAAACATGGATAAACACAGTTCAGAACATAGCCACACCACCGAGATAAGTCAAAACACCGATTAAAATAAAACACCGTTCAAAATAGCAGTTTAAGTTCAAACATCAAAAAGACACAAATTCAAAATACATCAAATAACTGCAAGTGTCTAAAAGTTGAGGGAAAAGGAACAGGCTAGCTCGGTGTCCGAATCTTCCTCTTCGGCCTCTTGATCAATCCTCATAGCGTACTCGGCTAGAATTGGGTCCCCAATACGCCACCCAGATGGTGGGTCCATACTCAGATTGGCACCACTGGGTGCTGCATAGTCCAAAACTTGCTGAGCGTTTAAGATCCAACGTTCGTCAACCTGAAACTGGGTGTTGGTGCGCTGCTCCTTTGTGCGCTAGGTCCAGCTTGCGCACGCGCAGATGCGCGCCTACTTCTCCTCGGCGCCACTTCAGCTAGCGCGACCTCAACTGGCGCAGCACTAATGTTCTCCAATCTGCGCTGATAGCTCCAGTACGTGGTTCCATCCGCGCGGAGCTTTATTCCTCTGAATAGACGCATCTTCTGGCGCGTCAGAAACTTGGCCCTAATGATAGTGTGCTCTTCCGTCCAGGGCTCCATGTGCAACCCACGCAGGAAATACGTGATCAGTCCTCCGCACAGTAGTGGACCCTTCATGCTCACCACTTCCCAGTAGTTGATGAGCACACACGTGTAGCGCACTTTCTTCCCATAGTAGAGGTCTATATTCCGGTAAAGGTCTATATGATATTACTACCCAACCTAGTCTAATTAACCACGAATCCGGTAAAGGTATTTATTAACTACTCTAGTGCTACTCTTATCATTCACTGTAACGTACCTCTGATAGTTTAACGTTAGATAATAGAGTCTATAATTAGGTCTGCGGGTAAGGCTTCGCCTAACTATCTAAACTAGTTATCATGCAAGTATGCTCAGAGTAATAATACTAAACAGGTCATGCATTAAGAATAAAACCTCAAAACATATTATTCATAGATTAAAGTTTAAACTGAATTCAGAAGGTTAGCTAGACATGCCGAACATATTCATCTCAATATTCATATGAAAACAACAAGTAGAAATTCTATAGCCTGGTGCGCGCGTCGTCAGTGCGCGTCTCAGTCTTGCACCGCCAGATCTGCGATCTTCCCTTCTAATCTGCTCTTCTACGCAAACATGTACATGTCTGGAGTTTCCTGGTGGCTGCATATTTATACTCTTGCCTTCTAGGATTTCCGCAAATAATTAGGCAAGAGAATATGTCCTTATCACTAAAAATCAGCTTTGGAAATGTCTTTATCTCTAAATTCCAGACTTAGAAATATTCTTTGCGCGTGATGACGTCATTGCTTCGGATATTTTGCTGATTGCTGACGTCATCGTTTTGCTCTGCTCTGCGCGACCCATACTCGCGCACCACACTGCTCGCCCGCTCGTTGGTTTTTTTGGCTCTTTGTCACTTTGTTGTCTTTTGCTCCGAAATTTAGCCTTCTTGTTGCACTTTTGTTCTAACTCTTCCAGTTAACCTGAGATACAAAACTACACCATAAGCGTAATCTTATATAATATATGTTAGAATCTAAGTAGTGTAAAGGACCTAAAACAGCATACAAAAATGCTCTATCACAGACAATAACTTTAACCTTAACGTAACTGTGGAAAATGATACCATTAAACTAATTTTTATATCAAATTAATTTTATACTTTAAACTATATTTCATTATATATTTAAGGTGATATTTTAATGTTCAATTTAGTCAATTTTATAAGTGTTTTCAATTCAATATAATGTTTAAAATAATTTTGATTTTGATTATATATAACTCTTTTAACCGTTATGATTTTTGGTAACGGACCGTGACCATTTAGGTAGCATGTATTTTCTCATATTGATATCTTCTGATTTATGAGTGTCTGTTGTTAGTAGTCGGCTGTTTGCTGTTAGTTGTACAGTTACTGGCTTCGTTGGAGTCCCTAATTTTTGGCGGTTCTTGCATCGAAGTCTTGGTTTTTTCTAATTTTGGCTGCTTTGTCTGTTATTATCTTTATTGTCTTCATTAACTTTACTGCATTTACTCGGGAAGCACAAAATAAGACTGGATCGTAAACCCGGACCGGATGGACCGTAAATTTACGGTCCGGTCCAGGTCTAAACCGGTCCACGGTGCACAACTTTTCGAAATTATGGGTTACGGTCCGGTCCAACAAATTTACGGTCAGGTCCGGTCCGGACCGTAATACATATTAGTTAAATATAAATTTATAAAATATTTAAAATATATCATTCAAAATAAAAATATATCAATAAAAATTAATAAACTGAACATAAAAACCATCAAAAATATTGAAAAAATTAACTAAGATGTATATAAAGCTTTAAAAAATATTATTTATAATTTTAAAATCAATTTTTTTAATTTAGATTAAAAAATTAATTACGAATTTACGGTCCAAACCCGGACCAGACCGTAATTAGACCGGTCCGTTATGATTTGGTCTGGTCTGTTCCACAATCCTCATTTTTAGAAATTTACGATCCACCAGTCCGGACCGAACCGTACTATTCGGCCCCGGTCAGGAATGTTTGTGCATCCCTAGTATTTACTGTCATTTACTGTCCATATAGGCTTTATTGTCTTTGCTATCTTTATTGTCTTTACTGTCTCTATTGTCTGCGTTGTGTGTTTTGTCTATGTGTTTTAAAATAATTTATAGATTATTTGATTTTTGGTAACGATTATTGAATTTTACACATATAACTAAGTTTTAAAATCTAATCAACTATGTATTTTAAGTTATATTATATTTTAATTTGTATGTTCAACTTAATATTTTAAAATAATTGCCATTTTTATATCATTGTTATAATTGTTGGAAATGTTGCCGAATCTTAATTTTTATAAGGGTTAATTACGGATAACCACCCGTATAATATGCTATATTCCACCAAACCACCCCTATATTGTAATAATACATTCCACCACCCTTATAAGTATAAAATTTCCAATCAACCACCCACGCACTGTACTGTCACCGTTACCGTTAAATATATTAATTTTTTAATATAATAATATTTTTATTACAATACACCACCTCTATAATAAATATGTTTCCACTTCGCCACCTTTATAATCAATTTTGTTTCCATTTAACCACCTCTCCGTTAACCGCCGTTAACTGAGGTGGTTCTTTGGAAATTTTTTAATTATAAAGGTGGTCGAATGTAATATTACAATATAGAGGTGGTGGCATGGAATATGGCATATTATGCGGGTGGTCATCTGTAATTAACCCTTTTTATAATTATAATTTTAAAATGTGATTAACATTATATTTTAAATTATGATATTTATATATTTATATAAACATTTTTATGTTTAGTTAAGTCAATTTTTATATATTAATATTTGCTAACATTATAATTTATCTTTTTTACATATAATTATTATTACTCTTATAATTTTCTGGTACTTTTTATGTTGTGTTCATTATTTAATCTTAAGCTTAATATTTAGTATAAATTTATATTGATATAAAAAAATTTGTTTTCTATTTATATAACATTTTTGGCTCAGTTTATTAATTTTATTAATATACATTTTCTATTGAATAATAAAATTTGTAGTTTTATTTATATAAAAAATATTATAACCGTCATAATTCCGGACCATAACCGTACCAGACCATAACTTTAGCCTTAACGTAACTGTGGAAAATGATACCATTAAATTAATTTTTAAATCAAATTAATATTATATTTTAAACTATATTTCATTATATATTTAAGGTGATATTTTAATGTTCAATTTAGTCAATTTTATAAGTGTATTCAATTCAATACAATGTTTCAAATATTTTTAATTTTATTTATATATAACTCTTTTAACTCTTATAACTCTGACCATTTGGGTAGCATGTGTTATCTCATATTGATATCTTCTGATTTATGAGTGTCTGTTGTTAGTAGTTGGTTGTTTGCTGTTAGTTGTACAGTTACTGGCTTTGTTTGAGTTCCTACTTTTTGGTGGTTCTTGCATCCAAGTCTTGGTTTTTTCTAATTTTGGCAGCTTTGTGTGTTATTATCTTTATTGCTGACGAGCACGTCGTTGAGTGCTGCAAATTTATCCCGACTCTCCTACTAGTATAGTATTGGCAAGATGGGGTCGAATCCACAGGGAACGTTGAGAATTCTCCTTTCAACTACAAACTAAGAATTGGGGTTGTGAGTGAAAACAATTAAAAGAAAGGAAAATTGTTGCGCAAGTGTAACTGGCGCACACACAGACAGCAAGTTTAGAAGATGTAAATAAAGATGCAAGAGATGAGCTCGGTTCGGATTCTTCACTATGAATTTCTATGTTTATCCTCGGTCACTAAAGATACACGATGTACTGGTCACGTAGGTTAAGGTCCTGTCACAGCTTACTAACCTACACATACATTCCGGTCAAGGGTCTGTATGATTTTTTTATTATTTTACTCAATCTAGTTCTAGTCAATAACGAATCCGGTCAAGGTAGCTACTGCTATTCTAGTGTTACTCCTATTCATTCACAGTCACGTACTTCTGATAGTTTAACTATAGATAATAGATTCTACAACTAAGTCTGTGGTGCAAGGCTTCGCTTAATTGTCTAACCGAATTATCATGCAATTTGAGCTTGGAATAATAATATTAAACTTATCATGCAATTAAGAACAAGACCTCAAAACATATCATTCATAGATTCAAATCCAAACCGAGTTCAGTGAGTTTAGCTACTCATACTGAATGAATACATCTCAAGAATAATTATATGACAACTAAAATAACAAGACAAATCTGATGTGATGCGTCGGCAGGCTCGCGTGACAGCTCGCACGCACAATCTCGCCGCAATTCTGCTCTTCTCTCGTTTGCGCCGTGTCCAGCTCTCTAAGTACGCACACTTATGATTTCCATGAAGCTTTGTACTTATAGTCTTGCCTCCTAGGGTTTCCACGAATATTTAGGCAAGGATATCTGTAGGAAATCTTCATTATCTCTAAAAATCAGCTTAGGAAATATGTAATCTCCAAAAACCGAACTTAGAAATATTCTTTGCGCGTGATGACGTCATCGCTCCTGATATCTCGCTGTCTGCTGACGTCACCATTTTGCTGTCTTCTGCGCGACCCTCACTCGCGCGCCATGGTGCTCGCGCGCTAGTGGTCTTCTGTCCTTCGTTGTCACCTTGTTGTCTTTTTGCTCGAGATTCAGCCTTCTTGTTGCGTTTTTATTCTAACTCTTCTTTTAAACCTGAGATACAAAACCACACCAAAAGCGTAATCTTATACTGAAATATGTTAGAATATAAGCAATGTAAAGGACTTAAAGTAGCGTACAACTGTGCTCTATCAATTGCCTTCATTAACTTTACTGCATTTATGGGTTACGGTCCGGTCCAACAAATTTACGGTTTGGTCGAAACTCCTGACGCGCCAGTGCGCAACGCCGACAATATTTTTGCTCGCCTACACCCCGTTGAACTGGACGTGATCAGAAGAGAAGTACAGAGAGATCTAGAGTTCAGAATGGCTGCTGAAGCACAAAGGAACGACAATCAGTTTCAGAATAATATGGACGTACGCGCGCCATCACCTGTCGCGCGCGTACCAGCGCAACCAGTGGCGCGACGCACCATAAAGGAGATGTCTGCTCCTCAAGCAGTCAATCAACCTTGGTGCATCGTGCTACCCCCGGATGGTCATTTTGAGTTGAGGACCCAGCTAGTTCACTACATACCAAAGTTCTATGGTATGGCTAGTGAGAATCCGGTTAAGCACGTGAGAGAGTTCGCGGCTATCTGTGAGAACATGAGGATTGGGAATGAAGATCCAGAGCTACTGAAGTTAAGAGCGTTCCCCTTCTCACTGTGTGACTCGGCTAGGCAATGGTTGATGGGCCTAGCACCCGGATCTATAAGGTCGTGGCCCGAGTTGTAGGAAAGGTTTTTGGATAAGTTCTATCCTGCGGCCAAGGTCTCATTACTCAAAAGGGAGCTAGCCGCGCCGAAACAGCTACACTGGGAATCTCTATCTGAGGACTATGAGATGGAACTTCCTCAGTGGACTTACTGAGATGGAACTCAGGTTGCTGAATGCTTGTGCAGGAGGCAACATGAGAAATATGTATCCGGAGGACGTATGGAAGTTGATAGAAGACACTACGGACCAAGTCAGATATCAAGTGTCATTGGAGAATAGCCGCGCGAGATCGTTGCATCAAGTGGATGTTACTGGAGAGATCAAGGAGCTTAAAGAGATGATGCAAAGACTGATGATGAAGCAGACTGCCGAGTGTAAACCGTGTGAATTTTGTCATTCATCAGACCATCAGACCGATGCGTGCCCCACCCTTTTTGAAGAACAAGCAGATGTGAATGCCATTGGAGGGTGGAACAATGGATAGACTAGGCAAGGACATCCTAAGTTCGGATTAGCTGAGAACGGGTTCAGTTGGAAAGCCGAGCAGAATTTCCAAAGACCACGCGCTGACTGGCATGTGCAACCTAATGCTCCTACTGGCGCGCAACCTTTCGCGCCAACTACTTCCTACAACCCGCCACACAAACGCGCTGAAGGGCCAGCGCAGAATAACCAACAATCAAGGAGATCACTTGAGGACATTGTGGGTCAGTTGGCTGAAACCGTATGGAAGAATGAAGAGCAGAACGACAAGAGGTTCAAACTGATTGAAACCCAGCTTACTCAGATTGCCACTGCGGTCAACGAATTAAAAGGCGGTGACGGTAATCTGCCTTCTCAGGTAATTCAGAAACCTAAAGGAAGTGTCAACATGGTTAAGGTAGACGCGCCACAACCAGATGTTACTGTCGCGCCAGTTGACATGCGCGCTACTGATGGCTGATAACGCACAATTATACGAGTTAAAAAATCATCTAAACCCACCATTTTATGTTTCTTTTCTATATCAAATGCATCACTCTTGGTATTGTTTGATTTTCAGGAAAGAATTCATAAAAGTGCACAAAAAGCCCTAAAAGTAGCCGTTGGAACTCAAGCGTACGTCCCTGGAATTTTCCAGGCGGACGTCTAAGGATTTATCATAAAAGGAAGAGACGTGCGCTTAGGAAAAGGAAGGAGCGTCCGCTTAGAGTACCAAAAATTGGTCCGAGAGATTTCCCCAAGCGTACGCCTACGCTTGGGTAAATGAAGAAGCGTACGCTTGGGTAAAGGAAGAAGCGTACGCTTGGATGGCCCCGAGGCTGAATTTATGAACTTCGAAGATCGTAACGTTTTTAGCCAATTTTAGCCAAAACGATACAGAGTTCTAGGGCACGAAATCCTGAGGATGTGGAGGCTATAAAAAGGGGATAATCCAATTGAGAAGAAGACCAGATTTCCTACATCCATACACTTCTAAATCATTCCACAATCTGACTTTTTTCAATCAAGGGTTCATCTCAAAGGTGGTGGCTGCTGGAATCTGAAGAGAAGACTTCATCTCATATCAGTGACAATTTCTTACTTTAATCTCAGTGTTTTGTTGTTTTCATGAAGTATTACATTGTTGTTGCAATCATGAACTTGATGTGTAACTAAATCGATTTCGGTTTGGGGATTTGATTGTGACTAATGCATGAAGTATTTGATTGTGTTCTATCTTGTTGATTATTCCTTGTATGATATTGTTGGTGAAATCTTGTGTACTTAGCGGTAACTTGATTGTCATCATGTTTACACTCTAATTGCATTATATTAGTATAGCCTAGCGGTGCCTAATTGATGTAAGTAGAGTATTGTTATTGACTTAAACCTAGCGGTGGATAGTTGATCAGAACATGAATGGAATGATAAATGTTTGTCTTTAGCGAGAAAACATTAGATAACATTCTTAGCGGAGTGTAATCTTAAGACAAAGGTAGAATTGCATGATAGTATGAATTGTAGTCATAGTTGAATCCCCGAACTGAGTTTTTATTATATTGTAATCACACAAACAATCCAATCTCAATAGCTTACATTAGAGAACTTGAATACAACGTGCTTTCTCTTGGGTTCGACCCTTACTGCTACATACTAAACTTGTGAGGAATTAGAAAATTTAATTTGAGGCATCCAACGACGTGCCGTCAAATTTGGCGCCGTTGCCGGGAAGGCATAAGTGTGTTAAGAGTTCTTAGTGTTAGTTCTTTCGTTTTTATTTTTCTGTTTAGCTTTTGTTTTGCATTTTACTGCTTGTCAACATGGCACATGCAGGAAATAATCAAGGGAACAATGACATACAAATTAGAAATCCCCCCTATTATAGTGAACCGGAACGTGAACTGAGGCGAAGAAGAAGAGAAGCAATCGCCCGAAGGAACGCATTAATGGAAGCCCGCGCGCCTTAAGAGAACAAGAAGAGATCAATGAGGACAGAGCGCGCGAACAACGTAGACATGAGGCTAGACCGGAGCCCACACTCAAGGAGATGTCTGCACCAGTGATTCGCAATCAACCATGGTGCATTGACCATAATCCGGAAGAAGACAATTTCGAAGTTAAAACAGCGGTAGTCCATCACCTACCAAAGTTTGGTGGATTACCAGGAGAGATGGCCTCTAGACACTTACAAGAGTTCAACGGAATTGTCAGACTATGCGCCCACATAACGCACCTGAGGAAAGGTTTAAGCTAAAAGTATTTCCATTAAGTTTAACTGACCTTGCAAAAAGTTGGTTTTTGTCTTTACCTTCAGGTAGCATACGAACTTGGGAACAAATGCAGCGTAAGTTCCTTGACAAATATTATCCACCCGCAAAGGCTGCACAACTCAGAAGAGAGCTCCAAACAATTAAACAAGGTCCAAATGAAGCTATATACGAATACCTAGAAAGATTCAATGCACTGGAGCAAGTTGTAGTCATTTGGGATTGACGGGAAGCAACTAGTGGAACATTTGCTGGATGGATTCAGACCGATGGAACGATGGATGCTAGATGCTACGGCTGGTGGCACAGTTTGGACTTACAGCAACTCAAGTAAGAGAATTGATCAATGAAGCTGCAGAGAATGCCAGACCATGATTTAGAGAAGAAACGATGAGTAGAGAAGATAATGGCAGATCAAAGGATGTATACAGAGCTGAAACAAATCACATGGCTAACGAGTTGAAGGAGCTGAAGGAAATGGTAAAAAGGATAGCCATTGGACAAGGACAGACCTCCAAACCTTGTGAGTTTTGCAAAGCAATCAGCCACAAGACCGACGAATGCCCTACATTACTAGAGGATGATCACTTAGAAGTGAATGCAGTAGGAGGCTACCAAAACTTCCAGCAGAGACAAGGACCTCCGAAGTATGGTTTGGCAGCTAATGGATATAGTTGGAGGAATGAAGGAGGTTTCGGAGAGAATCAGAATCAACAAATGCAAAAGCAACAACAACCATACCGAACACCATTCCATCAAGACAAGTACAACAACAACTCACAGGGGCAGTACCAGAAACGTAATTATAATCAGGCCGGTCCTAGCAACTCAGCTCCTAGTAAGCCATTAGAGGAAGTAGTGAAGGAGTTAGCCAATAATCAGCTGAAGACCGATGGTGCAATTGCCGAATTGACAAAGCAAATGTCAGCAATGGCTACCTCAATCAATGAGCTCAAAGAAGACAAGGGCAAGCTTCCATCACAGACTGTACCGAATCCCAAAGGAAACCTCAGTGCTATGACTCTCAGAAACGGTAGACAACTTGTGGATGACACGATCGAAAATGAAGAAGAGCAAATAATGGATGAGGAGGAGCAAGCTGATGAAGAGCAAGCTCCAGAAATTCAGATGAAGGTAAGTCCTAACTCTGAAGTTGAAAATGAAGTTACTGAAATTCCTTTACCCTTTCCTTCGCAGTTAAACAAGGGAAAGAAGAAGGGTGGAAGTGGATGCAGAGTTAATGGAACTTTTCAGCAAGGTGGAGATAACCATTCCACTCATAGACGCAGTGAAACAAATACCAAAGTATGCAAAGTTTCTCAAGGACTTATGCACAAACCGAAGGAAACCGAGCCATGAGCAAGTGAGCTTAATAAAGAATATCTCAGCAATTCTCCAATGTAAGGTAGCACAAAAATGCAAAGACCCAGGTACATTCAACATTTCATGTATCATTGGTGAAGTTAAAATTGATAATTGCATGCTCGACTTGGGTGCTTCTATAAATGTCTTGTCATATTCTTTATTCCAAGCTTTACATATCGGTCCTTTGAGGCCTACTGACCTAACCATTCAGCTAGCGGATCGATCATGCACTAAACCCGAAGGTATGCTAGTTGATGTGTTAGTGCGTGTGGGAAAGCTTGTGTTTCTTGCAGATTTCTACGTGATGAAGATGGAGGATGAAGGTCCTAAAGATACCTCAAGAGTGTTGCTAGGAAGACCATTCATGGCTACTGCAAAGACTAAAATTGACACATCAACGGGAGACCTTTCTATGGAAGTGGACGGAGAGGTGGTACGCTTCAACATTTACAAATCAATGCAATTTCCACCGGACACCGCCGAAATACATGCTTTGGATATCATTGATGAAGCGGTGCGTGACTTGGATGAGACAGATGGAAAAGATGCATTAGAGCTCATTATTCGGGAAGCAATACACGATGAAGAAGATTGCAGAAATCTTGTCCTTGACACTAGAGAAGTAGTGCAATTACTACGAGAAATGTCAATTATTTCTCCAAGGTATGAACCGTGTCCGCTTAATTCTGTTAGTGTTACTGATAAAATCTCACCTAGTGTGCAGGATTTTAAGATAGAACTCAAGCCTCTACCAGAACACCTTAAGTATGTCTACTTGGGAGAAAATGAGACGCTCCCCGTCATAATTAGAAAGGACTTGGACATCAGTCAGGAAAAGAAATTAGTGCAAGTACTTAAGGAAAATAGGGCAGCAATTGGATGGACTTTAGCTGACATCAAAGGAATCAGTCCAACGGTTTGTATGCACCGGATTTTACTTGAGGAAGGAGCAAAACCCGTGAGACAACCTCAGAGGCGTTTGAATCCATTGATGATGGAGGTTGTTCAAAAAGAAGTGCAGAAACTACTGGATGCTGGAGTTATCTACCCGATCTCAGATAGTGAATGGGTAAGTCCTATACACGTCGTACCAAAGAAAACGGGAATGACGGTGGAAACAAATGATAAGGGAGAGCTGGTGCCGAAGAGAGTACAGAATGGATGGAGAATGTGTATCGACTACAGGAAGCTAAACGCAGCAACACGCAAGGATCATTTCCCCCTCCCATTCATCGACCAAATGCTAGATCGGTTAGCTGGTAAGTCTTATTTTTGTTTTCTCGATGGATTTTCAGGTTATAACCAAATACCCATTGCCCCCGAGGATCAGGAGAAGACGACATTCACGTGTCCAGTAGGTACATTCGCGTTTCGACGCATGTCTTTTGGTTTATGCAATGCACCGGGTACGTTTCAACGCGTTGTTATGAGTATTTTTTCAGATTTATTGAATGATTGCGTTGAGGTGTTCATGGACGATTTTACCGTTTATGGAAATGCTTTTGATGAGTGCTTGCATAATTTAGAAAAAATTCTTAAGCGTTGCATCGATATGAACTTGGTTTTGAATTATGAAAAATGTCATTTCATGGTCACACATGGTGTTGTGTTAGGGCATATAATTTCTGAAAAAGGTATCCAAGTAGATGGAGCGAAAATTGATTTAATTCGTGGATTACCTTACCCTATTGATGCACGTGGGATCAAGTCTTTTTAGGACATGCAGGTTTTTACCGTCGATTCATTAAGGATTTCTCGAAGATTGCATTACCACTAACCAATTTGTTGCAAAAAGATGTTCCTTTTGTTTTTGATGAAAAATGCAAGGTTGCATTTGAAGAACTAAAAAGGGCACTGGTCAGCGCACCCATTATTCAAGCACCAGACTGGACGCAACATTTTGAAATAATGTGTGACGCGAGTGACTATGCTATTGGAGCGGTGCTTGGACAAAAGAAGGACAAAAAGCCAGTGGTGATACAATATGCCTCGAAGACATTGGACGTTGCACAAAAGAATTATTGCACAACTGAGAAAGAGCTCCTAGCAATTATTTTTGCTCTTGAAAAATTCCGTTCTTATTTACTTGGAGCTAAAGTGGTTATTTTTTCTGATCATGCAGCAATTAGGTACTTGATGTCCAAGAAAGAGTCAAAACCGAGGCTTATAAGGTGGATTTTACTGCTACAAGAGTTTGATGTGGAAATCAAAGACAAAAAGGGAATTGAAAATTCGGTGGCAGATCATTTGAGTAGAATAATCACAGAGAACGATGGCCTGAATATTAGAGAAACTTTTCCCGATGAACATCTCTTTGCGGTACATGCAGAAACACCATGGTATGCTAACTTAGTTAACTACCTGGTGGGAGGTAAGTTCCCTACTTATTTTTCTAGTGCACAAAAGATGAAACTCAGGCATGACTCTAGGTATTTTGTTTGGGATGATCCTTATTTGTGGAAAATTGGTGCGGATCAAATTGTTAGAAGATGTGTGCCAGAAAATGAAATTCCATCCATTTTATCTTTTTGTCATGAGCATGCTTGTGGTGGACATTTTGGTCCTAGGAGAACTGCTAGGAAAATTCTTGATAGTGGTTTCTTTTGGCCTAATTTATTTAGAGATGCATATGAACATTGCAGAAAGTGTGATAGATGCCAACGGGTAGGAAATATTAGTGCTAGAAATGAAATGCCAGATGACTATAATTGTTGATGAAGTGTTTGATATATGGGGCATTGACTTTATGGGTCCATTTCCAAGTTCATTCGGTTATCAATACATCTTGGTGGCAGTAGACTATGTTTCCAAATGGGTGGAAGCAAAGGCTACTAAAACTGATGATGGAAAAACCGTGGTGAATTTTCTGCGCACTAACATTTTCTGTAGGTATGGAGTACCTAAAGCAGTTATAAGCGATCAAGGAACACACTTCTGTAACAGATCGGTTGCGTCAATCTTCAAGAAATATGGAGTTCATCACCGAGTTTCAACGGCATATCACCCTCAGACTAATGGACAAGCAGAGGTTTCTAATCGAGAGATCAAATCGATTCTGGAAAAAATGGTCAAGCCTTCGAGAAAAGATTGGTTTAACAAGTTGGACGAAGCATTATGGGCATATAGAACCGCTTATAAGACACCGATTGGTACATCACCGTTTCGACTCGTGTATGGAAAAGCTTGTCACCTTCCAGTTGAAGTGGAACATAAAGCTTATTGGGCAATCAAAAATTGCAACTTTGATTTGGATGGAGCAGGTATGGAGAGAAAGTTACAACTGAATGAGCTAGAGGAATTACGCCTAGAGGCTTATGAGAGCCAATCAGACTACAAGGCGAGAACAAAAATGTACCATGACAAGTACATTTTGAGACGCTCCTTCGAAATCGGTCAGAAGGTGCTCCTGTTTTGCTCTAGACTAAAGCTGATGCCGGGTAAACTCCGTTCAAGATGGGCTGGTCCGTACGTAATCACCAAGATATTTAATCACGGAGCAGTAGAGCTTGAAAAACCAGAGAGTGGGGAAAGGTTCAAGGTTAATGGACACAGAATCAAGGCTTATTATGAGAACAAAATTGAGCCACCACAAGAGATAACACTCGAGGAGCCGGTTGCAAATGTTATGCATGTGAGAGCAGCGAGGGAACTTAACAATGATGATGATCAGGAGGAGGACCCTGAAGAGGATCCTGAGGAAGATCTAGAAGAGGATCCTGAGGAGGATCCAGAGGAGGAACCCGAAGAGGAGAAATTCGAATGGAAACCGATAGACGAAGAGGAGTATCCACAAGGAAAGCGTGGAAAGGGTTCCTTCATTCTTTCTATCAAAATTGGTTTGGTGGAACTAGATGACTGCGTTGTAGACTCAGGGTCTACATACAACATATTACCTAAGTCAGTTTACGATGAAATGGAAAGAATGCTGCCTCCGTTGTCCCCAATAAGAAGGAAGCTAATGGTGGCCGATGGAACACTTAAATTAACCACAGGACTGATTAAAGATGTATTCATTTGCATCCACGGATATGCTATTAAGTTGGACTTTGCAGTACTTGACATGGGAGGGTCAGGACAAATACTGCTGGGCGAAGAATTCTTGGACGATACTAAAGCAGTCATGGACTTTGGTAACGAACAATTAATTCTTACTTTACCATACAGTAAATTAACTTTAAATCGCAGGGGTGATTTAATTACAAGCACAGCAATTGGTGAGGAAGGAGAATATTCAAGAAGTCGGAGCCGCAGCCGATCCAGAGATCGCAGTCAGTCTCCTCCGCCGGTTTCAAGAAAGGAAGCCTTCTACAGAAAAGGATTGAACAGAGGAAATAGATATTGGAGCGACACTAGGAAGGGACCGGGATGCAAGAAATGACAAAAACAAGAGGTACAAAGTCGAGCCAACGACTTTAAACAAGTGCACTAGTTGGGAGGTAACCCAATGTCGTATATACTTTGTTTTATTTTTAATAATTTTAGTGTGAGTCTTAGTTTAACAATGTGATAATTGGAAGAGGAAGGTTTTTGGTGAAAATCTGCAGGATATACTCCAAGCGCACGTCTCAGCAATTTCCAAAGCGTACCTAAGGGTTATTGGAAAAATGGAGACATGTACGCTTGGGAAACAGGAGGCTACGCTTGGAAGGCAAAAAAAGGTCAGTGAGTTTTACCCAAGCGTAGGCGTACGCTTGGATTCTTCAGAAGCGTACGCTTGGGAAATACCAAAAGCCTACGCTTGGGATGTCAAACGGCACCGTTTAGCTCAGCAACAACACGGAGACACGCGACCTACCTGAGCTCATTCACACCAAGCTCCGATTCCCCATTTTGAAATCAAAGTGCCCAATTTACCACCATCCCAGCCCTGATTTTGTTCAACAAAACTTGAGACGCTCGGTTGTTCCGTTCATTTGAAGACGCACATCAATTCCGCTCCGATCCGTACGTAATTTGAGGTAATTCGGTTGATTTTCGGATTAAGTTTCACTAAAGCTGTTGAATTCGGATTATTTGCTTGTGGATTGTTTTGTGTGGATTGTTGTTGGTGAAGAGAGGTTAGATTTCGGGAAGGATCAGATTCAGCCGGTCGGACTCAGATCTGGACATCCAAGCGTACGCTTGAGGATTTAACCAAGCGCACGCTTAAGCATTTTCAGGAAATCAGAAGGGTCCGCTTGGAAAAGTAAAGAAGGGTGCGCTTGGACTGAGCAGAAAAGAATTAGAAATGGCTCAAAGCAGACCTTTGAACCTCCTACCCAAGAAAGGTGCTCCTAGAATTGCAGACACATTTTTAGGGCTGGAACATGTGCAGCCAATGTGGCCGTGTCAAACCTTCCTCGATGATTGTGGACTGAAAGACAGAGTAAGGGGAATGATGAGGAAAAGTGGATGGCCTGAATTCTTAACATTGGTATGTGAGGATGATGTGCACGATTCCAGCCACTTCATTGCATCGCTTGAAGACTTTCATGATGCAGAGGAACCATATATCACATATGCGTTTCGAAACTTTAAACGCACAACCACTTACAAGGATTTGAGGAAAGCAATGAAGTGGTGCTCTAACGGTCATTACAGAGTGGAGGGTTGGAAATGGAAACCAGCTTATGGAATGCTTTGACTGGACAACCAAATCATTCCGTCCCAGTGTTAGCAAAGCTTCGGAAATAAAGGATCCAGCTCTGTTCTACTTGAAGTTCATGTTAGCCAGAACCTTGTTCGCCAGAGACAACGGTAAGGACAAGGTAAAACGGTTTAGAGCTTGGTGTGTTAAGTTTTGTTGCAAGAAGGGAAGAAGGTGGATTGGGCAGGATATTTTACGGAACATGTGAAAAACTTATGCACCGATGGAGTAGTGGTATGTGGAGGATGATTACATTGGTCTTGAGGAGGCTACATCCTGAGTACACATCTGAAGGTCATATCACGAAGGAATGGCGTTTAGCGGCACATCAGGAATTTGAGGCTGGAAAGCTGATCAGGTACAGACAGAATGGAGACATGATCTGGACTTATTTTGCAGATAAAGTCTTGTACCACCAAGGAGCCGACAAGAAGGGAAGACCGAGGAAGAGCCGAGATGATGGAGCTTCTGGAAGCAGCAGTATGGTTCAAGTGACACAGCCAAGGGTGGATCAAACCGAGGAAGGTGGAATGTCTCAGCAAGTGATCGATGACATCTTCCACAACATGAGGGGCTATATGTTCGGACACTGAACATCACCCGCTTACCTGCACCAGCTGGATGGAAGCCAGGAGATGCCATTCCACCGGAGTACATGGGGCCTTACTAGGGAAGTTCCTTTGCCTTCATTTATCACATAACACACGAATTAGTTTTATTTTCTGTTGAGTTGTTTGAACCCTCTCTTGCCCTTTTGATTTGAGTCAATCCGCGAGGACTCGGCTTAATTCATAAGTGTGGGGTGGGGGTGCGTCTGTTTCCACATGTTTCATTAGTGTTAATCGAGTCTGTTTAAACTGAGATTGATGACTAGTGTAAGCCATGTTATGTCTGAGATGCATGCTTAATTTATGCTAAATTTTTCGTGATGCTTGTGATTAAATGATATGTATGCCAAGAGTTGAGAAAACAGGATGTGGAGCTGATAGAAATGGTTTGAAACCTGGAGATGGTTGACAGTTTGACTAGAAATGCGTGAGATTGTCGTGATGGAGGCTGAGCTCTAGGTTATGGGAGAAGCAAATGCTCCACGAGGTAAGTTCAGTGGACGGGAAAACAGACCGTCCTATCTTTAGAGTTAGTAGGTAGGAAAGGGATGAGTTACAACTTAACCTGACTTGCTCGAACGCCGATGATAAGAAAGAGCGGGACGAGTTCATAGCTCTATCAGGAGCTGTGACTGAGCTGTTCGTGTAAAAGAAAAAAAGGGCAGAAAGACAAAAGTATGAGAGAACGAAAATATTCAAAGTCATGCGTTATCAAGTATATCTCGAGTTTCGAAGTCTTCGACAATACAATACAATACAAGAGAATTCAAATCCCCTCAAGTCCAAATTGCATCAGGAAAAAGCCGACTTGTTCATAACCTAGATTTCTCACGCATCAGAAGAAGCACTCATGATATCCAACGCATAACGAATCAAGCTGGAAGACTAAGCAATGGGAATTAAAACCTATCTCCAAGACATCTAATGAGCACTCATCACAACTCTGAGGTAACATGTATCATTTGGTTATTAGTTGATTGAATTATTTTGGCAGTTTTGAGTACGTGTTTAAACATAACATTGTAAGCATTAGTACTGAGTAGGAGATGAAAATTGAAATGCTAATTGTGCGCTAGTCTAACTTTATTGTTCGGGGACGAACAAGAACTAAGTGTGGGGTGGTTGATAACGCATAATTATACGAGTTTAAAAGCCATCTAAACCCACCATTTTATGTTTCTTTTCTGTATCAAATGCGTCACTTTTGGTATTATTTGATTTTCAGGAAAGAATTCATAAAAGTGCACAAAAAGCCCTAAAAGTAGCCGTTGGAATCCAAGCCTACGTCCCTGGAATTTTCCAGGCGCACGTCTAAGGATTTATCATAAAATGAAGATGCGTACGCTTGGGAAAAGGAAGGAGCGTCCGCTTAGAGTACCAGATTTGGACCGAGAGCTTTCCCCAAGCGTACGGGTAAAGGAAGAAGCGTACGCTTGGATAAATGAAGAAGCGTACGCTTGGGAAAAGGAAGAGACGTACGCTTGGATGGCCCCGAGACTGAATTTATGAACTTCGAAGATCGTAACGTTTTTAGCCAATTTTAGCCAAAACGATACAGAGTTCTAGGGCACGAAATCCTGAGGATGTGGAGGCTATAAAAAGGGGATAATCCAATTGAGAAGAGGAGCAGATTTCCTACATTCATACACTTCTCAATTCCTTCCACAATCTGAATTTTGCAATCAAGGGAGCATCTCCAAGGTGGTGGTTGCTGGAATCTGAAGAGAAGACTTCGTCTCCTTATCAGTGACAATTTTTTACTTTAATCTCAGTTCTTTGTTGTTTTCATGAAGTATTACATTGTTGTTGCAATCATGAACTTGATGTGTAACTAAATCGATTTCGGTTTGGGGATTTGATTGTGACTAATGCATGAAGTATTTGATTGTGTTCTATCTTGTTGATTATTCCTTGTATGATATTGTTGGTGAAATCTTGTATACTTAGCGGTAACTTGATTGTCATCATGTTTACACTCTAATTGCATGATATTAGTATAGCCTAGCGGTGCCTAATTGATGTAAGTAGAGTATTGTTATTGACTTAAACCTAGCGGTGGATAGTTGATCAGAACATGAATGGAATGATATATGTTTGTCTTTAGCGAGAGAACATTAGATAACATTCTTAGCGGAGTGCAATCTTAAGAACAAAGGTAGAATTGCATGATAGTATGAATTGTAGTCATAGTTGAATCCCCGAACTGAGTTTTTATTATATTGTAATCAACCACAAACAATCCAATCTCAATAGCTTACATTAGAGAACTAGAATACAACGTGCTTTCTCTTGGGTTCGACCCTTACTTGCTACATACTAACTTGTGAGGAATTAGAAATTTAATTTGAGGCATCCAACGACGTGCCGTCAACAAATAAGGAAAGCAAAATCTGATTGAAGAGGACAAGAAGACAGAATACGAGAAGTATAAATAGAAGTCCGACGGCTTCGAAGAAGGTGCGCGATATCCGAGGAGCAAGAGAAAAAGGCAGATTTCTTTGAGCCGGATTATTGTGCACGTTGCTGAGGAAGTTGCTCGAGAGTACATGTGGTGTGAGCTTTGTTAGGTTGAGTTTACGAGTTGCAAGTATTGTATCTAGTCGTTGTAGGCGATAGATAATACGTTGTAATAGTCAAACAAGTATACCTTAAAAAAGCGTCACACGCATTCAAACCCTTCTCCGGAAGGTAGTGGTTTTATGCAGTAGTATGGTTGGCTATTGTGGTTTCCACTGTAAATCATGAGTCATTACTTTCAGTATTTAATTTAATTTAATTTAATTCCGCTGCGTTAATAGTTAACTGCAAACCCTCTCAGAGAACCCATAATTGAGTTACCTCAGAGGGAACGCTAACCTACGATCCAACAATGGGTGCAATATATCTTCTTTAATTATAAAACCTAATGTGGTTTGGAGGATGTGTAATCATGTTTTGATGGCTGGATTTTATGCTGACAAAGTTATTGTTCGGTTCTTCAATTGTAAGACTTCTATGAAATGGGGTTGATGCTATGATGCATTTATGAAAGTGCGCTGCTAGGGAAAATGTAATGTTGGCTTTTGTTGAGATTTAATTGCACGATTAAGTTCTAGAGAGACATGTAATTTTTGTGAGACAGATGGACATCATCTCAACCGTTGATTTGATTTGGTCTAACGGTTGAGATTAAAATTAGATTTTAATTAAGTTGGCGGTTGGATTTTCAAAATACAAGGTTGTTGAGAGTGACAATTATTGATATCATCATTAAATTAATAGAAATCAACGGTCAATATTTCTCTGTCTCACAAAACTTTGATTGTCCTTATCGAACTTAAACCTTATTTGGCTGCATACGGAGCTTTTAGTGGCATGGAACAAAAACTTCAATATTTTTTACCCGGCATATAACACCTTGCTCTTCTTGAAGGCGTCTAAGCCATCACTGCTTGCATTCAAAACGATACAAAAACTGTCTGACCGAGTTTTTCCATACTAGTGATAGAGCACAGTTGTACGCTACTTTAAGTCCTTTACATTGCTTATATTCTAACATATTTCAGTATAAGATTACGCTTTTGGTGTAGTTTTGTATCTCAGGTTTAAAAGAAGAGTTAGAATAAAAACGCAACAAGAAGGCTGAACCTCGAGCAAAAAGACAACAAGGTGACAACAAAGGACAGAAGACCACTAGCGCGCGAGCACCATGGCGCGCGAGTGAGGGTCGCGCAGAAGACAGCAAAACGGTGACGTCAGCAGACAGCGAGATATCAGGAGCGATGACGACATCAAGCGCAAAGAATATTTCTAAGTTCGGTTTTTGGAGATTACATATTTCCTAAGCTGATTTTTAGAGATAATGAAGATTTCCTACAGATATCCTTGCCTAAATATTTGTGGAAACCCTAGGAGGCAAGACTATAAATACAAAGCTTCATGGAAATCACAGGTGTGTGTACTTAGAGAGCTGGACACGGCGCAGACGAGAGAAGAGCTGAATTCCGGCAAGATTGTGCGCGCGAGCTGTCACGCGAGCCTGCCGACGCACCACATCAGATTTGCTTTGTTATTTTAGTTGTCATATAATTATTCTTGAGATGTATTCATTCAGTATGTCTAGCTAACTTACTGAATTCGGTTTGGATTTGAATCTATGAATGATATGTTTTGAGGTCTTGTTCTTAATTGCATGATAAATTTAGTATTATTATTCCGAAAACAATTGCATGATAATTAGGTTAGACAATTAAGCGAAGCCTTGCACCGCAGACTTAGTTGTAGAATATGTTATCTATAGTTAAACTATCAGAAGTACGTGACTGTGAATGATAGGAGTAACACTAGAATAGGCAGTAGCTACCTTGACCGGATTCGTTATTGACTAGACTAGATTGAGTAATAATATCATACGGACCTTGACCGGAATGTATGTGTAGGTTATTAAGCTGTGACAGGACCTTAACTTACGTGAACAATACATCATGTATCTTTAGTGACCGAGGATAAACATAGAAATTCATAGTGAAGAATCTGAACCGAGCTCATCTCTTGCATATTTATTTACATCTTTTACTTGCTGTCTGTGTGCCAGTTACACTTGCGCAACATTTCTTTTTTTCTTTTTTTACTCACAACCCCAATCTTAGTTTGTAGTTGAAAGGAGATTTCTCACCGTTCCCTGTGGATTCGACCCCAGCTTGCCAATACTATACTAGTAGGAGAGTCGGGACAAATTTGCAGCACTCAACGACGTGCTCGTCAAATTTTGGCGCCGTTGCCGGGGAACGGCTAGAGAAGTTTTCTTTTTCTTTTTCTTTTTGTTATTTACTTTTCGTTTTTCTTAATAAAAATCCAAAAAAAATTAGTTACGTTTAATTTAGCTGTTGTTTTTGTTTTGCATGGAAGATTTTGGTGAAAACAGTGTAATCGGCAGAAGACGAGAAACTCCAGACGCGCCAGTGCGCAACGCCGAGAACATCTTTGCTCGCCTACACCCTGCTGAACTCGAAGCAATCAGAAGAGAAGTACGCAGAGACTTAGAGTTCAGAATGGATGTTGAACTACCCAGAAACGACAATCAGCTGAATGACAACGTGGATGTACGCGCGCCACCACCTGTCGCGCGCGTACCTGCTCAACCAGTGGCGCGCCGCACCATTAAAGAGATGTCTGCTCCTCAAGCAGTTAATCAGCCATGGTGCATCGTGCTGCCCCCAGATGGACACTTTGAATTGCGGACCCAGCTTGTACACTACATACCGAAGTTCCATGGTATGGCTAGTGAGAACCCAGTGAAAACATGAGGAATGGGAACGAGGATCCTGAGTTGCTGAAGTTGAGAGCTTTCCCATTCTCATTATGTGATTCAGCTCGACAATGGTTGATGGGGCTAGCTCCGGGGTCAATAAGGACATGGCCCGAGTTACAAGAACGGTTTCCTAGACAAATTCTATCCCGCGGCCAAGTATCATTACTACGTAGAGAGCTAGCTGCCCCGAAACAGTTGCATGGAGAGTCACTATCAGAGTATTACGAGCGGTTCAGGGAACTAGAGGCGAACTGCTACAACCACGGACTCCCGCAACATGTACTGATCGAGAACTTCCTCAATGGACTAACTGAGATGGAACTCAGGTTGTTGAATGCTTGCGCAGGAGGCAACGTGAGAAATATGTATCCAGAAGATGTTTGGAAGCTGATAGAAGACACTGCGGACCAAGTCAGATATCAAGTGTCTCTAGAGAAAAACCGCACCAGATCGCTGCATCAAGTAGACGTCACCGGAGAAATCAAAGAACTGAAGGATATGATGCAGAAACTGATGACGAAACAAAGCGTCGATACCAGAACTTGCGAATTCTGTCACGCCACAGATCACCAGACTGACGCATGCCCCTCCCTATTCGAAGAACACGCAGATGTTAATGCAGTAGGAGGATGGAATAATGGACAGGCTAGGCAAGGACAGACACTAGATTTGGATTGGCTGAGAATGGGTTTAGTTGGAAGAATGACCAGAATTTCCAAAGACCGCGCGCTGACTGGCGCGCGCAACCTAATGCACCCACTGGCGCGCGACCTTACGCGCCAGCTGCTTCCTATAACCCGCCACACAAACGCGCTGAAGGACCAGTGCAGTACAACCAGCAGCCACCCAAGAAATCATAGAGGAGAATAGTAGTCAGTTGGCCGAGACAGTACGAAGGAATGAAGAGCAGAATGACAAAGGTTTAAACTAATAGAGAACCAGCTCACCCAGATCGCCACCACTGTGAATGAACTGAAGGCTAGTGATGGTAATCTGCCCTCTCAGGTCATCCAGAATCCCAAGGGAAGTATCAACATGGTTCAGATGGACGCGCCACAACCAGACAATACTAGCGCGCCAGTTGATACACGCGTCGCTGCTGGCGCAGAAGAACAGAGTAAAGAATTGATTGTAGCGCCAGTTTTCACAAGCACCTACTCTGATGCACCAGAACAGAAGGAAGGTATCATGCTGAATGATCTCCAAGCAAGCTTGAAGTTATGTTTAGCTCCAGATTTACCAGAGAAACTTGCTGATCCGGGAACTTTTACCATTCCGTGCTTTATTGGAGACACCCTGGTTAGCGAGTGCATGTTAGACTTAGGAGCCTCGGTTAACTTGCTGCCATATTCGCTATATTCAGCATCATCAATGGGACCTCTAGAGCCAACGGACATTGGATTACTACTTGCGGACAACTCACGGACCGAAGCAAAGGGGAAGATAGTAGATGTCTTGACTCATGTCGGCGAACTCAAGTTCCTAGCAGATTTCTATGTAGTTGACATGAACAAGCCGAATACTGAAGCCAGAGAAACTGTGTTGCTTGGCCGACCATTCATGAGAACCGCGCAAGTGTGCATTGATGTCGGAAAGGTATGGTGACACTACAAGATAAGAAGCACATACTCAGATTAGATGTCATCAACAGAATCAGGTTATCCGAGGAACCATTGTAAATGATCGGGTGAGGCAAGACAAAGCACCATACCAAGCATTCTGAGATGATGCGCGCCAGCCAGAAGACTATGCCTTTGGCGCGCCAGAACAACATAAAGAATAAGCCACCTGATAAGAAGAGCAGAGAGCGAAGCCGAGAGCAACACGATACTTGGGAACAGCATCGGAACGCAGATATGGTGCGCAGGATGATCATGCAGAATAGGGCTGCGCTCAGGACGCGCGAGAGCTAACATGCGCACAGTCTGGCGCATCACAGAGTAACACGCGAACTTTGCGTTTTCTATTACTCTTCCTTCCGATCATATTAATTATTTATCTACTGAATAACTCACTTGAATTTTTGCCATGCAGAAAAGATGATAACGGAAAAGGCAAATTCAAGTGTGGGGGAGGTAAACCGTGCGCTATGAGTGCACATTTGCGTCGAGCTAACGACGTTAAACAAAGCACTCGTCGGAAGGTACTCCGACAAACTTAACTTAGTTTTATTTTCATTTGTTTTTGTGTGTTTAGTTTTAGTTTTAGTTTTAGTTTAGTTTTAGTTTTGGGCCCAAGTTAGTTTTGGGCCATGCATGCATGTGGGCTTTTTGCTATAAATATATGATGTGGGTTCATTTTGTGTCACTTTTCATTTTCACTTATCTCACTAACACAAAAACCCAAAGCCACCAAGCCACCGCCGACCGCCGCCACTGCGCCGCCCCCGCCGCCCCAACCCAGAATTTCGTTTTTGGCAGAACGTAGATCTCAGTGCAGGTATTCTACTGTCAAAATTTCAGTGATTTGGATAGTTTTGGTTTCAATTGTTCAGTAGAAGTTTAGATCTAGATCTGCGTAGTACTCGCGCGTGACAGGACACGCGCGCCAGTTTGATATTTTTGGGTGTGTTTCTTTGCTGCGTACAATGTCTATCTGTGTAGATCAGTCCGAGAAGTTGGATTTTGAGATAAGATACAGGCTGTACAGTAGGTGCGAGATTTTGCCGACTGTGTTTGTGGATGAGGAGTTTTTGCGCGAGATGGGATTATATGAGAACGTGCACGCAGCATTTGCCGCGACTGGATGGGCATCGTTCATGGAACTCAGCTCAGATACTGACGTGGAGGATACATTGGAGTTCCTCGCGTCGTATGAGGGTTTAGCTGATCGGATTCGGTACCGCCACAGGGGCGTGTACTACGAGGCCGCGCCATCCCAGTTCGGCGCAGTCATGGGACTCGCGCGCATGCCTGGCGCGCAAGTAGATGAGCACACGGACCAGGAAGCCTGGGACGACTGGACTGACGGCAGCAAGCCGTATGCCGGAGGAAGGAGCCTCGGCACTGAATTGCTGGACCCGAAGATGTTCTATCTTCAGAGGCTCATCTCCCACTCCATCATCGGCCGCTACAATGGATCTCAGCGGCCCGGACTACTAGACATGGAGATCCTCAAGGGTCTATATACGGAAGAAGGTGCGCTACACGCGCTGCTCACCAGCTATGGGAAGCGTGAGCATGAAGGGCCGCTGCTCTGCGGAGGATTGATTACGCACTTCTTACGTGCGCTACATATGGAGCCATGGATGGAGGAGCACACTATTGTACGGGCAGAATTTCTGACGCGCCAGAAGATGCGTCTCTACAAGGGGATCAAGGTTCGCGCGGATGGTACCGCGTATTGGAGTTACAGGCGCGGACTAGAGAATATCAGAGTTGCGCCAGTTGAGGTCGCGCCAGAGGTAGAGGCGCAGGAGCCAGTGGCACCCAGAAGGAGCAGGCGCATCAGAGCGTGCGCGAGCCGAGTCCAGCGCACAAGGCAGTAGCGCTCAAGTGTTAGTTGATCAGCGCTGGGTGTTCAACGCCAGCGTGTTATGGAGTATGTGGCACCACAGGGTGCCAACTTGGACATGACGCCACCAGAGGTGGCACGCTGGAGACCCGATCCCGGAAGGGTATGCACTGCAGAGTGAAGACCAATCGAAGAACTCTCCCGGTCGTTTTTACTTCGTTTTAAACTTTTGTAATCGGTGTCTGAATATTTCGGTGGTTGTTTGAACTGTTTACTTTAAAACACTTGTTTAATTATCGTTATGTTTTAAATGGTGTTTTAAATTAATCGGTGCTTTCAATAATTCGGTGGTGACTATGTTCTGAATTTGGCTATTACATGCATGCATTACTATTGCCTTCTTTACTACTTGTGCATAACGTGAGGACACGTTTTTGTTTAAGTGTGGGGGGGTAGTAGTACATTTATCTTAGGAGTAGGAATTAAATTTTCGTTTTTTTAATTTAGTTTAACAAACCGAATGTGAACACATCTCAAGAGGTAATTGCGCGCGAGAAAATACTGGCTTGCGCGACCTGTGTGCGCACTCGCGCACCTGTGGTAATTTTGCTTATATGACATATTCTGAATTTTTGATAATTTTTTCGAATTTTGTGTGTCTCTTGAGTGGAATAACGAGGGATGTGGAGTTGATAGAAACGTCCTAGAGAAGCAGTCGACTGAACGAAGCTTGAGGATCGGTTGCATGGTTATGAGTATTCGTGGAGGTTGGTACTCGCGGTCAAAGGAATAAGAGCAAGCTCAGTCACGCAGATGCCAAGGCGAAACCCTACAGCGTGACGAGACGGAAAAACAGACCGTCTTCGTGGAAGTTAGTTGCTCAGGAAGGGCGCGCGGTTGCAAACGCGTGGCCTGACTTGCGCGCGACTGATCAGAAGCGAGAGCGGGGCGTGGTTCCATAGCTGCTATCCGAAGGCCATGATTGGAAACGTTCTAGGGAAGAATAAGATCCGGACCAGAAAAGAAGTATTCAATTCAAGGTTAAAGCTTAAAAGGCCGAAACAATGAAAAGAAGAAATTGTGCAACAAAGATGTATCAATCTGTCCGAGAACAAAAGTGAAGCGTCAAAGACGTGAAGCTCAGAAACCCTAAGACGCGGATCAATCACGTATCAAAGAAAGCGAATACGAATAACCATGCAATCGCAAATTAAGCAGAATTCGGTGACCGGTGCTTGAAAAGGACTATCTCCCAATCATCCGAATTGATATGCATTCCACAAGAGAGGTAACACAAGGTTTGAATTAATGACTTAAATCAGTTTTGTGTCGTATAATCACAGTTGCGCAGGTTGTGAGAGTGGCGCAGACGTGTGGCGCAGTAAGTCCAACATTCACGCGTGCATTACACAAGAGGTAAGGAAGCCGACTTGTTCAGGGACGAACAAGAGTAAGTGTGGGGGATTTGATAGAGCACAGTTGTACGCTACTTTAAGTCCTTTACATTGCTTATATTCTAACATATTTCAGTATAAGATTACGCTTTTGGTGTAGTTTTGTATCTCAGGTTTAAAAGAAGAGTTAGAATAAAAACGCAACAAGAAGGCTGAATCTCGAGCAAAAAGACAACAAGGTGACAACAAAGGACAGAAGACCACTAGCGCGCGAGCACCATGGCGCGCGAGTAGGGTCGCGCAGAAGACAGCAAAACGGTGACGTCAGCAGACAGCGAGATATCAGGAGCGATGACGTCATCACGCGCAAAGAATATTTCTAAGTTCGGTTTTTGGAGATTACATATTTCCTAAGCTGATTTTTAGAGATAATGAAGATTTCCTACAGATATCCTTGCCTAAATATTCGTGGAAACCCTAGGAGGCAAGACTATAAATACAAAGCTTCATGGAAATCACAAGTGTGCGTACTTAGAGAGCTGGACACGGCGCAGACGAGAGAAGAGCAGAATTCCGGCGAGATTGTGCGCGCGAGCTGTCACGCGAGCCTGCCGACGCACCACATCAGATTTGCTTTGTTATTTTAGTTGTCATATAATTATTCTTGAGATGTATTCATTCGGTATGTCTAGCTAACTTACTGAATTCGGTTTGGATTTGAATCTATGAATGATATGTTTTGAGGTCTTGTTCTTAATTGCATGATAAGTGTAGTATTATTATTCCGAACTCAATTGCATGATAATTAGGTTAGACAATTAAGCGAAGCCTTGCACCGCAGACTTAGTTGTAGAATCTGTTATCTATAGTTAAACTATCAGAAGTACGTGACTGTGAATGATAGGAGTAACACTAGAATAGGCAGTAGCTACCTTGACCGGATTCGTTATTGACTAGACTAGGTTGAATAATAATATCATACGGACCTTGACCGGAATGTATGTGTAGGTTATTAAGCTGTGACAGGACCTTAACTTACGTGAACACTACATCGTGTATCTTTAGTGACCGAGGATAAACATAGAAATTCATAGTGAAGAATCTGAACCGAGCTCATCTCTTGCATATTATTTACATCTTTTATACTTGCTGTCTGTGTGTGCGCCAGTTACACTTGCGCAACAGTTTCCTTTTCTTTTTCTTGTTTTTACTCACAACCCCAATCTTAGTTTGTAGTTGAAAGGAGATTTCTCACCGTTCCCTGTGGATTCGACCCCAGCTTACCAAGACTATACTAGTAGGAGAGTCGGGACAAATTTGCAGCACTCAACGACGTGCTCATCAACTAGCTACACGGCAAATTTTGGCTTTACAAACTACCTAAGGTTTTTCTTACCAAAATATTAAAGATAAAGGTATCATTTGGAATTCAGTTCTTCTACAACAATCTTCCAAGTGAGTGTTTTGTTAATAAAAGGAGGGCCGGTAAGTTTCAGAAGTATAAGTTACATAAAGGCTTATATAGAAATTATGCAGCAGTGTTTGGATACGTGAGGGAGCAAGTTGATTTGGACTTTGTAGAAAAGTCACAATATATACACATCACAATTTGTACATTCGATGCGAGTGTGCCAGGCTTTTGCTCTCAAAGAATCTAATATACGTAGCTACTGCTACCATAAGTTCTCTAGTGATTGTGCAACTTCTAATGAGTTCCTAAATTGATTGCTTGAAGAGGTGTATAGTCACAGAAGATGGTCATATGGTATTGGCTTAAACGAAAAGATGATATTCATAAACAAACTAGACAAGAAGTGTGCACGTACAGGCTTTGGGTTCGAGTGTGTTTTGATCATTGATTTCGTTGAATGGACTAGTGGCTTAACCCTATTTTTTCTCTTCTTTTCACTGTTGAGACCTTCCGAGATTGCTGAACTTGAGAACAAGGTCATTTTGAACGGTGAAAGAATTGATACGGACATCAAAAAGGTTTTTATGCTAATATCTCAATCGTTAGGGTTTTATATAATATAAAAAAGTACGTTCTTCATTGTAAAGCTTAATATAAAGCCAAAATGAAGAATGGTAAGAGACATGTAGTTAATGAATCTTAATCCTCATCCCTTCTCTTTGTTGGAAATTTTATTATTTTCAAGTGTGTGAAGAAATTGAGTTTGTCTCATTTTCGAGAGCTAATTTCGATGTATTGTGTACATCGAATCGAATAGTTCAAGTCTTGATAAAATTCCTTGCAAGGTGTACTATAAGATTGAATATTCGAATGCCAAAATTGATCGAGTATCGAGTGAGATATTGATATTCGAAGTTGCATGGAAAACATGACAAGTTTGAATTCATGAAGAATGGATGTCAAGACTTATATGTTTCATAAGTAATTATGTACATGTGTGACATGTTTTTAAACCTTAAGTTATGTAACTGTCCTATAGTATCAAAACTGCATAGTTTTGATTTAGGAGAAGATAATAACAGACTTGACTAAGTCTGCATTATCTGTTTGGCATCAAACCAGGTCTTCCCATATCCCCATAAATCCAGGGGATTTGCAAAGTCATGATAGGGAAGTGGAGGAATCTTTTCCTCATTTTCGGTTGGCTCAGAGCAGTATAAAAGGAGGGTCGCTCCCCCTTTGTTACTCATCAAATACATAGCAAACAATCCTCCTTTCTCGTGAGTCAGTAGCATAGAAATTGTTTCCGGTGATAGTTGAAGGCCTGCTCCATCTCGCTTCTACTAATCTGTGCAAATCAGTGAGAAGTCCCGTTGTCGTATCCTAGGAAGCAAGTTGTCCAACCACACCCTGCACATAGGGAGGCAATTACGCTTTAAGGAAATTGCCTAGCAAGCTTCAACGAATCTGGTTTATTATTCCTGCTCAATTTCCTTACGGTTTATTTACTCAGTAATTTATTTATATTTCAGATCCTGTTTTACTGACATTCTTTCTAACACTCTTTTCTCCCTAAAACCTAATTTCTCTTTATCCTAATTTCTTTATCCATCAAGGGAAAGCTCATTTAGTAAGAGACGGAGTCATAAGTGCCATCATTGGAGTCAACCCAAATTCGATTCCTAATAGGACAGGACAGGGGTTGTAGAGTGAAGGGGTTTAATAAATGGCTTGAGAATGAGATATGTCCATTCGTAGACCATTTTTTTTAATTCCTCATTATAAGTTCGCATCTTCTCTTCATTTATTTCCCTTTTACTATTGTTACCGAGAGATCAGCTCAATTGCGACCCCCTTATTCCTTTACGATCAATTTGATCAATTTGATCAATTTGATCAATTTGATCAATTTGATCAATTTGATCAATTTGATCCAACGGTTGCAGATTTGCACATGATTTTTTTGTCACGTTTTTGTCGTTTTGCTAAATGCAAAAATGCAAATGAAATGTGCATATAGTGCAAAATAAAAGTGCAAATAGAAGGAACCCAATATGCACACATGCAAAGGGTCGCAAGGGAACCGGACTCTTGTTACTGATGATCGTAGTAGTATGAAAAGGTGAATAAATAACAACACTAAAATACACTAAGAGGTATAGAAAGAAAATCAACACTGACAAATTTGTTAGTGTGTGTACTGTAGGTGTAGGATCCTGTGTGCTGCAGCTATGAATGAATAAAGACAAAATAATTACAACTTTTCACATTTTCTTCCTGTCATTCTTTCCATTCTTTTTGCTCACCTCAGTGTCTGCTGTCCTCCATTAAACAAGATTGTTCGTGTCACTGAACATCGATACAACCCTTAACTTTTTAACTGTGCTGATTAATTTACATTTTTTTTCTGACAAATATTATAGGTTGAGTAACAGTTACTTACTCAATATGTCAGACGTAAAAAATATCAGCAAGATGACAAAAACAACAAAAGGCGAAGGTGTCCGAAAGGGCCGATCTTATTACTTACTCAAAATGTCAATGCAATTGACTTTGACATTGCTTTCACCAATGAAGTTACATCTCTGGAATCTGGATGAAAAACAGCCTTTGCAGATAAGACAACAGCCAAAGGCCAAGATGAAAAACACCCTCTCGGTCAAAACCCTCTCCATGCCGCAATTGAGAAGGTTTTCGGTTCAAAATTATTTATGGTACTCTTTTCAGAAGCTAAAACTACGTGAGATACCTACACCCAAAGTGCAAAATGTAAAGAATTCACAATATGTAATCAGTACTCAGATGAAATTATTTACCTCAAACAACCAAGCGACACCAGTTTCAGCCTTCAAGGGGTCCTAAAGATCAATACGATAAAATACAACAATGTAGGCATATGAAAATGCCTCAGTTTATCCTAAAATAATAGGCATTAGATAGTGAAATATTGTGGCAAGTGTAATGCGTCGGAACAGCAAGTATTCCACAGGTAGAGTTAAAATCATCATCTGTAACCCATTAATGATGATACTAGCTTGGAAACAAAGAATAAAATCTCAGCAACTTGGAAGGGCAAATCTGACTTTGGAGCGGGAATATAAAAGTAAACTGAATTTAATAAACTGGTTCCACTGAAGCGCACTTCTCACATGGTGGGCATTTGGTCTAGTGGTATGATTCTCGCTTTGGGTGCGAGAGGTCCCGAGTTCGATTCTCGGAATGCCCCTTTTTTGATCCTCAAGGACTATAATATCTCTTCATCACAACTTTGAAAAAAGATGCCCACTACTGACCGTAATTCCCTCCAGTTTACAAGGAGAATGCATGGCGGCCACCTTTCCACAACAGCTCTTTACTTGCTTCATTTATAACAAAAACCCCAAGAACTCATAACGAACTCTCTTCTTGCCTACTGCTGCGCTTATTAGTGCATTTTTATGATACTTTGCAAGGATGTCTTCCAGCTCTGCACATGGCTATGACTCCTCATGGACAGTAAAAAGAACAATCCATTTGAGAAGGCTCTCGCTTCGTGTGGCAGGGAATCCCCAGACTGCTGGCAAAAAATAGCCCAGGCCGTGGATGAAAAATCAGAAAAGGAGGTGAAGAGGCAGTATCATCTCCTTGTTGAGGATCTCATGAGTATTGAGTCCGGCCATTTTCCAATGCCAAATTACAGGTCTTGTGGAAATGGAAGGAGATGACATGGAAATTTGAAGAAGCCATATATGTTCTCTCAATTCTCCCATAGTACTTCCTGCCCAATTCAATTCCTAGATAAGGTTTAGAAACTATTAGTTTGATATTTACCTTGAAATTTCAGCAAAATTATTGTATATTTCCAAATGACTGAATTATTGCATATTAGTAATGATATATCATTCAGAAAAACCCGTGCTGTAAAATTTTTTGAAAATGCAATTTCAAATATGATCAGCCATAACTGTATGAGAATTGATCACGTCAAATCATGCGTTGAAAACCAAAAAATATCTCAAAGTGAGATTCATGGAGATAATCAAATGCAGACCATTTCAGTGCAATAGAATACAAATGGATAAAGAGGATGTGGCGTAAACTATGTTAAACTCTTCATGCCAGAATCAATTGCATCCTCAAAATTACAGCAAAGCTATTTTAGATCCACATGACTTTCACTTAAATTCGGAAGAAAGGAGAGTACAGTTATGAAAGCCAGCAAGAACAACAACAAAGAGTTCTGGGTAATACACTAACCAAATTGAAACTTTTTATGTACGATAATGAATTTCCTAGTGGGCAAAATGATAGTAAATTACTTCTAATATGAAAAGGTAACATGCCACGTACGGGCTGGTAATAAAATCTCGTGTATATTTTAATTGATGGACTCTCTACCCAACATGGTATTTTTTCTTATTTTGGAAACATGTAAAGAAACTAAGGTAAGGCAAAAATACTTCTTTAGACCATAGATACTATAAAGGCATAAAAACTATGTAAGATTTAATGGTTCAATTTTTATCCAAAATAAATATCATTACTGAACAGAGCACTTGAGCGCCTTCAAACTTATCCTAAACAAAAAGTCTTTTGATGGAACATACACAGTCCTTGATTAGAGAATTTCAGAGAAACTTACAGCAACAAGTCAGCAAACTGTTCCCAGTGGGCTTAATTCCAATCAAAGACAGCATGGAGCATGAAGTAATTTGGCGTTACCAGCATGCGCCATGTTGAGTCAAAGTTGACTTACCTGTGATGGTATGAGAAAATATCAGCAAAATGAAAAACAAGACAACTCCAGGGCCATTTTAAAAGAATCACATCATTAATTATTCTAAACCCTTTTTTAATTGCCAAATGTATTGCATTCATCTAGAGTGCACATATTTTTATGAAAAGCAACGCTCAGGGTACGAAACACGAACAATACCATTGGCCAAAACAGAACTGATAGGAAATTAATACATATCATCAAGTTACCGTTAACATCAGACTAAAGTTTATAACTTAATACTAATATTTGCCCCATCCCTACTGGCTACTGCCCAATTCTTTTTAAAAACCCATACCAAGTTGTCATTATGAAACCTTAATTTAATACTCAGGAAACCCAAAAAGTGTGCAGCTTGTTGAGAAAATGATTTAAAATAATTAAAAGTACTTCATGATATAGTGAAGAATACAAGAAATGCCTACACCGAAAGCATACAGTACAGCATAATGTACCTCCTGTCTGACCCAATGCCTTGACTGCCACCAAAGTTTGTTGCACGGAAAGACAAACAAAAATTAGACTTAGTAGAGAGGGCCAGTGGGTGTGTTCACGCATCCAGATCCAGCCGCCATGTAGGGTTAAAATAACCCTTTGTACCACATTTTATAAAGGCATGCTACACTGGAAGCTAGGAACTGAATACCAGCAACTAGATAAAATAAATTCTAGTTGAAATCTGACTGTGAAGCTTGGGCAATAAGAGGTTTCAAGGAATTTTTGACAACGGTTGGTCCAGCAGTACTTCCAACAGGTGGGCATTTGGTCTAGTGGTATGATTCTCGCTTTGGGTGCGAGAGGTCCCGAGTTCGATTCTCGGAATGCCCCTTTTACTTTTCTTGAAAGGACTATGCTGCAGCTTCTCTCTAAACATGCTCATTGGGAGATTTGAGAAACCAGAAGAATATATCTTCAAAACATCTTAAAAAATGATTCCCCACAACCAGCATCAATGGCTGCCTTTCCCTCCAGTTTATAAGGAGCAAGGCCAGCACATTTTCCACATCCACTCCTAACCTGCTTCACAAAAATTTACAATACCTCGAGCAGTTCATTAGTCTGCTCAGCTACGTCGCGTAGAGTAACATTTTACTAAGATAGATGTCTTCCAGTTCAGAATATGGATATGGCTCTTCATGGACAACAACACAGAATAAGCTATTTGAGAAGGCTCTGGCTTTGTCTGGCAGAGAGCGCCCTGACTGCTGGCAATCTGGCATTAAATAGCTCAGGCTATGGGTGGGATCTAATGAATATTGAACCTGGCCATTTTGCAATGCCAATTAAAGGTCTTGTGGAAATGGAAACAGGATATGCTGACAGGGAGAGGTGGAGAAGATGCCACTCGGAATAAATGATCTCTTCAAACTAATATGTTCTTCATTCAAATCCACTAGTCTAAATAACTATGTAAACTTTTGTTATTTAATTTACTTGAGTACGAAATGTTAAAGAAAAATAGATAACCTCAACAATTTTTAGTCACTATAAACTGTTGCAACAAATGTATGCTTCAAACGTCAAAAATCCCCAAGAAAAAATTGGTTTCATTTTTTAACTGTCCAGCTGTATTTTTACGAGAACACATAAATCAGATGTATATAAACTACCATATATAGTGATCATGGAGCATTTCATTTTAGTTTATGCAGGTGAATCCAAAAATTTAACCTTCTATTTCTATATTAGGATCAGAAGAAAAACAGTTAACAAGGGAGCAAGTGTGCTAGGATAGAAGGCTGCATCAAAACTCTATGTCAAAAACCGTAGATGGCTAAACTTATCTAGTCTACAAAATGTAAAAGAAAAGCTCAGTTAAGTTTACCCAGCAACTAATCTTATAGACCATATGAATACATAAACATATAGTTACCTCAATAGAGAGAAAGCACTTCGAATGTTCATAATAAATTACTTCACGGGTGATGTTGAAATGGTCCACAGCATATACTGATTTCTAATGCCATTCTGCTCCTTCAGTCCTCATTAACACCCAGTGTCTAACTGTCTATTACTCATCAGTGTCCCTAGAAATCAAGCAGAAGCTGATTGGAACGTGGAAGGAGAGTTAACAAATCATAATCCTTAAAAAATCACTAAGAAGACAATAACATAAGACAGTTAAATAATGCAAAAGTAAATTAAAATAATCGAGGCTTCTACTCTTACATAAACATTGTTTTCTAGATAAATCCGAACGGAGACAGAACAGCAACAGAGCGCTTTAAAACCTTAGCTGACTCAATACTACCGAGAGTAGAATGAATGAAAACCTAGAGTACGATTTCAGATCCGATTCAAAGTTGTTGCGACTCTGTGACTGACCTTTGATAGGATGTCCACAAACACGCGACCGAGAGCGCCGCGCCTCCGTATAATAAAATGAGATATAGAATTGTGGGGTTAGGTTACAGCAAACAAACCGATATAATCGTAGTATTTCATTAATATGACAGTTAATATGGTTTTTTATTAAAGTGTGGTTGAATTCTTATTTTTTTAATGATTATTTTTTTAAAATCTCCTCGGTTGAATTAATAGGAATTTACGGATAAAATGATATCCTATTATTTTACATAAAGTTCTGTCTCATTTGAACTTTTATTGAAATTGTGAAACTTAAAACGGAGATGCGGGGTATGAATGAATTTGAATTCTTTTATCCAAAGTTTGTGATTCAATATAAATTTTATGAGAATAAATGAAATGAAACGAGTTGGATTGGTTAAAATATAAAAGAAAATCCTAACCGCTCATTGTATTTAATTAATGACTAGATTTAATTGCCTAAAATATTCACATTAAATGATAGAAAGGATACTTAATTGAGCAAAATTGAAATATATTTAAAATATATTTGCATTTATCAACTTCTTATTCTTTGGTAACCGATTGACATTTTTGATTTTTTTGGATCCCGAACCGATCGACAAAATTCGTAACAATCTTTTCAAGCTTAGAAGCAAACACAATGAGTTTTGAGATCGGAAAAAATACTCGACATACATTCTGGTGGAACGTTCAATTCAATGCATTATTGAGATAAGAATTTACTACGATACATATTTGGTTCAACTTTTGTACATGTTTGGTTCATGAACCATAACAGTCAAGCTTGTACAAAATTACATGTTTGGTTCATCTTTTATACATGTTAGGTTCATCTTTTGTACATGTTTGGTTCATCTTTTGTACATGTTTGTTTCATCTTTTGTACATGTTTGATTTATGAACCATTACAGTCAAGGTTGTACAAAAATACAAGTTTGGTTCGCTTTTGTACATGTTTGGTTCATGAACCATAACAATCAAGGTTGTACAAAAATACATGTTTGGTTCAGGTTTTGTACATGTTTGGTTCATAAACCATAACAATCAAGGTTGTACAAAAATACATGTTTGGTTCAGGTTTTGTACATGTTTGGCTCATGAAACATAATAGTAAAGGGTTTAGTATTTGATTTTAGGGTTCTACGAAATTGGACTCTTTGAAATTCAATTAGTTTTGGATTTCCTCAAATTTAGGTAACCGCTCAAATCAATGTTTATTTCATGACTAATTTGCCACTGATATTATTTTACTAATATATTTTAATTTAAATGATGATTTTGTTTTAAAATCTGATTTAGATCTGAACCGTACATTCTTTAATGATCGAATGACCCACATTATGTTTTATCTTATAACTTCGTTTCACCATATCCGTTCTCAAATTTTATATTTAAAATATATGAATCTGAATAATTTAATGCGAATAATTACAAAAAAGAAAATAATCATATCAGACAATCTAAGTGAAGTCATTTTGTAAATAGAATAATACGTTAAAATCTTCTAGGAGATAAAAAATAACTTATGTCTTAAGATAGAGAGAGTTGTCGAATTCCCATACCAATTGTGTGGTCATAAATCAACTGTGTGAATCAAGTAATAGTTGATTACATATTTTATGATGGATGGAATGTTGACAAAGTTACTCTTTCGTAATAGTGAAAAATGAATTATTCCAGTTTGTTATGTGAATAAAAAACCGATGTCAACAAAATATTGAACAATGAAAATGGAACAAATAAAAATAAGGGTTTTTTGGCCGAAAACCACTTTCTCAATAGCTCAATTTTAATGAAACCACCCCTTCAATTTTGTTTGGACATAACCATCCTTCAAACAGAAATCATTTAATCGTGACACCGCATTGCTGGTTCCGACGTCTTTTGACGAAAAATTGATCGCTGACTTAGTTGATTATGATTTAAATTCAATTTTGACACAAAGAAACTAAAATAATAACACCATGAACTCAAAATAAAGTTGAATGAACATTAATAAAGATCAATTTTGAGAAAAAGCATCGATTTATTGAATTTGTGCAGGTGGACGAAATTGGGGGTTTAGGTTTTGGATGATCAATGCTTCACTTAAATAATTATGAAATCAAATTAAAGTTTAAAGGTTAATATATTGATAGAAATTTTTGATTTATAATATGGTCAACTAAGTCAACCGCTAGTTTTCCGGCAAATGAGTCCGAAACCGGTGGTGGGGTGTCACAATTCAACGATTTTTGAATTAAAGGGTGTTTATATCAAAAAAGTTGAAGGGGTGGTTTCGTTAAAATTGAGCTATCAAGAGAGTGGTTTTCGGCAAAAAAACTCTAAAATAATAAAATGTTGTGAAAATTATAAACAAATCCCGGGCATTCATAAAGTTAATCAAACGATTTTGATAAATGGCTCAAAAATTACATTTATAAAATATATATATATATATATATCCAAATCAATCCAATAAATTATGGTATGTAGCCCCAGCCGTATAATGATGATTCAGAATTCAAAAAATTATAATGTATGGTTTTATTTGAAATTGGGTTCGCCGTCTTTGATCAAAAAATCAATTTGATCAAATAAAAGATTTGATTATTCCGATATAATCTAAAATCGATTTGATTATTATAATTTAATAAAAATATCTATTTGATTATTCTGATGTCTTTGATATTTTTCAATTTATTCTAAAAAATAAAAACTTTATAAATTTTAGAACTTTTAAAATAAATTATATATATTAAACATCTTAATGCACTTTAAAATAATTCAATTATGAAGTATATTGATTTGAAATGACAAATGTGTCATTTCATTAATAGAATATTAATATATAATTAATGAGGTAACATGGTAGGGTTCAGGAGGACAAATGTGTATTTATAAGACATAAGGACATCATCTCAACAGTTGGTTTTCATCAATTGATCCAATGGTTGAGATTTGTAACCGTCAGTCATCAACGTCAAGTTTTTTTCTAATTCATTATTAAATTAATCAAAAATTATTTATAATCTCAACTGTTTGATTAATTAAATCAACAGTTGAGATGATGTCTCTATGTCTCACATCAATCAAATGTTCTCCTAAAACCTAACCGTGAGATAATAAATCTAAATCATTTAATTGTTAGATATCAAGATTCACATTGGTTCTAAGTTTTCATTTTAAATAGTTTCTCATTTGAACCTTTCCATATTTCATGAATAATTAAAAAGTGATTCATGGTTGCATTAAAATGTTGTAATTGATTTTTAGTTGAAACAACATTTTAATGGGCTAATTTATTAATCATCGATTGGAATGTGTGATATTGTGTTAAACCATCACTGGCATGTATATTTGCTATGTAGTGTTGCTACATTTTTATGGATAAGATTAACATTGGTCAAAACTTTGTTAAGTATGGATTCATTAACCATACGGACATGAAAAATGAATCATGTTGCGGATTCAAAAGAAATCTACATACAAGATTGAAATCCAATCTTTCAAATCACTACTCTCTTCGAATATGTATTAGAGAAACTCTTGGAACAATAAGATGATTAGTAAAAAGTTAGATCATCCATTTTTACCCCTTCATTTCTATGGTCTAAAAATTTATGAAACATGATTCCTGAATAATAAAAGAATGAGAAATGAACCGTATTTAGTTTTCAAAATAAATTTGCAAAAAAGATATGATATCCATGCTTTTAAGTCATCATTATTAAATTGAGATGCATATTTAAAATGAATAATTATCACTATCTAAATTCTAAAGTGAAATTCGTAAAATTGCATTCAAAATGTTTTCACGCTGAAACTAACTCAATCTTGTATGCAGACTCTTAATTGCTACCATACATGATTCAGATAAATGTGAACTTTGATTCATAAATCATAGTATTTAAAAAGATGAACCTTAAATAGGGCATCGTTGGTCTTCTTGGCGTTTGATTGAAAGCGTCGTCCGTCCCATCTGGATTGTTTAGATTTTTAAGCAATTTGATTATAGGTTAATTGCAGAAAACCATTATTATAATACCTCATTTTGCAGTAAACCACCATTTTAACAACTAATTACGAAATGCCTATTTTATAATACCTTCGTTATCAAAAAATCACTATTGACATTATTCCGTTTAAACTTCCGTTAAGTGCGTGTACACGTGACAATAAAATATTATTTTATATTTAAATTAATTACCGAAAACCACTATTGTAATCTCAGTTTTATGAAAAACCACCATTTTAATAACTTACTAGGTATTTACCCGCACCTTGTGCGGGGTGAAGTTATATTTTGAGTAATTTTAAGTAATTTAAATTTGATATAATCAGTTTTACTTGAGTGTAAAGAAATATTGATTAGAAAAACTTTTCAAAAATGTACATAGGAATTAGGAAAGATTCTTCATCACTTTTCTGTGCGGCATTTACTAAATGTACATAGGAATTTTAAATTGGTTCAAATTTATGTCATTAAATTGCTTGCCAAAAAAATACCTGAGAATCATTCCACTGCAATATTTGATTTTTAATGACATAATAAGGAATCTAATATGATATATTCTACAAAATTGATTTTGTAAAGAATGTTGTGTGTATAATACCTAAATTTAAAATTTAAAATTGGTTGCACACAAATTTAAAATTGGCTGCACACAAATTTAAATTTAACAATATATGGATGTCGGAATTTATATATATTGCAGTGGAATGATTCTCAGGTATTTTTTTGGCAAGCAATCATGTTTAAAATTCCGACATCCATATATTGTTAAATTTAAATTTGTGTGCAACCAATTTTAAATTTTAAATTTAGGCAACAGTCCTCCATGTTTTGAAAATATTATTATTCAAAAAAAAGCCAGCCAATCAGAAAAAAGAAAAAAGAAATCTAAATTCTAAAAAATTGACACATAGGCCAAATTGCTCATGTTTAAAATCTCGACATCCATATATTGTTAAATTTAAATTTGTGTGCAACCAATTTTAAATTTAGGCAACCAATTTTTAAAAATTAGATAAGTTTTTACAGTTCAGTCCTCCATGTTTTAAAAATATTATTATTCAAAAAAAACCAGCCAATCAGAAAAAAGGAAAAAGAATTCAAAATTCTAAAAAAATGACACATAGGCCAAATTGCTCACACGACGACACGTGTCCAATCATACTTCCCTTTTAATATAAAATTGGTTGCCTAAATTTAAAATTTAAAATTGGTTGCACACAAATTTAAAATTGGCTGCACACAAATTTAAATTTAACAATATATGGATGTCGGAATTTATATATATTGCAGTGGAATGATTCTCAGGTATTTTTTTGGCAAGCAATCATGTTTAAAATTCCGACATCCATATATTGTTAAATTTAAATTTGTGTGCAACTAATTTTAAATTTAGGCAACCAATTTTAAAAAATTAGATAAGTTTTTACAGTTCAGTCCTCCATGTTTTAAAAATATTATTATTCAAAAAAAAGCCAGCCAATCAGAAAAAAGGAAAAAGAATTCTAAATTCTAAAAAAATGACACATAGGCCAAATTGCTCATGTTTAAAATTCCGACATCCATATATTGTTAAATTTAAATTTGTGTGCAACCAATTTTAAATTTTAAATTTAGTCAACCAATTTAAATAAATTAGATAAGTTTTTACAGTTCAGTTTTCCATATTTTAAAAATATTATTATTCAAAAAAAAACCAGCCAATCAGAAAAAAGGAAAAAGAATTCAAAATTCTAAAAAAATGACACATAGGCCAAATTGCTCACACGACGACACGTGTCCAATCATACTTCCCTTTTAATATATATATGATTGTCATAGTACTACCATCTACACTGTTCATGCTAGATCGGATGCTTATATGATAATTTTACTCGTTGATTAGTGTCTACTGGCTACATGTTGCATCAATTTAATCTTGATGAAAATCAATGAAGAAAATAATGATAGAATATGCAAAAGGAAACTCTTGTTTGAGAGTTTATTATCAATGATTAATGATTATCGAGTGCACGGTTCAAATATAAATAATTTTCCTCCTTTTATCTTATGAAATAAGATTTATTATATCACTACTTTTAAACTCTTATTATTTACTATATTGATCTTAAAGATCGACTCTGAGTTAAAATATAACAGCTTCTCACCACACCCGCAACTGCAAAAATGCTTCCATTAGGTTTCGTGTCTAGTATGGATCATAAATTAATGAACATATACCGCCTTACTAATCAAAGATAGCCACAATCGTAGCCTCAACCTCATTCCCTAGTGTTACCTATATATTCAAATGGTGGTTTTTGATAATGAAGATATTATAATAGAGTCATTCTATAATTATTTGTTAAAATGGTGGTTTGTTGCAAAACAAGACATTATAATGGTGGTTTTTTGAAATTGTCCAATTTAAATTTCTATACCCACGCGTCGTATGGCGCATGTTTTACAATTTCTAACGGAGTTGAGAAAATGGTAGTTTTTTGATAACGACGCTATTGTAATATACTCATTTCGTAATTAGTTGTTAAAATGATGGTTTACAACAAAATAGGGTATTATAATAGTGATTTTTTGCAATTACCCCTGATTATCATTTAGATGGTGAAAATATTAACAATTGTAAGGATTATGGACATGAACACACTTGTCATCCTAACTCAAGGAAGTTTGATGCATGTGTGCATATCAAATGAATTTTTTAATTTGCATTGTTTGTTCCATTTTGATAGATTAAAAGTACAAATTTCAAATTGAATTTAATCAAATTTAAGAATATTCTTTGACATGAGGAAAAAGTTGTGACATAATGAAATTATTTTATTGTAAGCTATGATATAAGATTCACATATTGTCTAAAAATAAAATTAAGTAATCGATAAAATTAAAAATATGGTTTGATACTCTCTATAATGGGAGATAAATGTCATTTAAAAATTGAAAATCATCTTAAATGAATAATATATGACATTGTATAATAGAAAAGGTGACTTCAGCACTCTTGTTTAGCTCTATCACTTGTTTTGCTCACATCGTATGCTCCATCATATTTCCCTAGGCATATTATCAAGTTTTAAATGTAAGGGTCAAATAAGATATTTGAAAAGATAAAGAATCAGATTTTTGTTGAGAAGCTATACAAATGCCAAGAGTTAGGATGGTAAGTTCCCTCCTTGAAAATATTTGTATAAACTCTAACGAAACGTTCTCATGAATGTCGAGTATTAGGAAGGTAATTTTTCCCCTTGAAAGTATTCATATAACACAAAATATTGATAAGACTAAACCACTTACTTCTTCATACTAAATCCACAAGTTCTTTTTGAAGCATACGACTTCCATAATGATTTTGGAAATATGGGTGGAGACTTCACGGATGGAAAGAAGGTCAATTATATTAATCGAGATTCTACAAAGGAATATACTCATCTTTGAGAATCCGACTTTTGTAATGAAATCATGGGTGATTCATTGCAAGAAAGAAGTGATGGTAATGAAAAGGATGTAGTGTAATTTCTTACTAAAACAAAGTCAATATGATCAGATGCTTGCATGGTAATCTATGTCGTATCAATCAATTATCTTATGAATTTTTGTTTACTTTTGAAATGGATGGTGAAGGAAACCAAAGGATAAATATTGAAGAAGTTTGCATCCTCGATTGTGGAACAACACATACAATACTGAAAGATGAAAGGTTTTCTTACGTATAAACCAACACAAACCATTGTGAATACTAAATGTGGTCCGGTTCATTTGATTGAATGGACTGGTGTAGCAAACTTCACATTACCAAATGACACATTGATTAAGATAAACAATGCTTTATTTTCACCTAATCCTAAAAGAAACTTATTAGTTTCGACGGTATATATTCTCGTTGACTAGATACTTTGTCTATAACTCAAGGTTCCATGAAATACATGTTGCTCACCAGAAACAAGTGCGGAAAATGACATGCACTAGAAAAACTATCAATGCTCCCTACTGAGTTGCACTTCACGCATATATATATGATTGAATCGAATGCAGTAGTAATCAAACCTTCAATTTTAACCGTATGACATGACCGATTGGGTCATCCAGATACAACTATGATGTGAAGAATCAATGTACATACACTTGGTCATCCATTAAAGGGTGAGAAGATCCCTCATGGTAATAGTTTACCGTGTAAAGTTTGTTCTCTCGAAAAGCTAATCACAAGACCTTCAATAGAAAAGGTTGAAAAAGAATCACTTGCACACCTTGAACATTCACCCACTGTGTGGACCATTTCAATATTTTATGGTGTTGATAGATGCTTCTAGTAAATGGTCACATGTATGCTTATTGTCAACCTGCAATGCGGCATTTGCTAGGTTACTTGCTCAGTTAATTAAATTGCGAGCCAATTTCCTGATCATAATACAATTAAGAAAATCAGGCTTGATAATGCCGTTGAATTCACATCCCAGACATTTGATGATTATTGTATGCTAGTTAGGATTACTGTTGAAGATGAAGTTGCTCACGTTCACACACAAAATGGTCTTGCTGAATCACTAATAAGGTGTCTCTAACTTATTTCTAGGCTTTTAATAGTGAGAACAATGATCCCCACTTCAGTATGGGATCATGTTATATTACATGACGCGGTATTAGTATGCATCAGACCAAGTGCATATCATCAGTATTCACTATTTCAACTTGCAGACGTTCAAGTGCCTAATATCTCACATTTAAAGATCCTTAGTTGCACTATTCATGTACCAACTGGACCTCCTCAAAGAACAAAGATGGGACCACAAAGAAGTCTCAGAATTTATAATGATTTATAAAGTTGATCTAACGTTAAATATCTTGAACCTCAAGCTGTTAGTGTTTGCATAGTGCATTTTGCCTATTGTCATCTTAAAAAGGAAACTTCTCTTTTCAATCATTTCCCCATATCATACTTCCACAATATTTCAAGTATGAGACGATACTGAACATTATGGAATTCTAATCACTGACCTTTTTAAAGTCTTGGAATCGTAAATTATTTCACGCATCTCGATACTTAGGATGTATCACATCCTTTCGATGATCGTATCGATCCTTTAAGTTTTTCCACAACTCACTTGGATCTTTCACATTGAGATGCTCATTCTTAAGGCTTGCACATCGATGTGCCTTCTAAGAAAGACTAAAGCCACTGCTTGATAACTTTATGATGAGCTATTTTTTCATTCAATGTCTCAATGAGGCTTTTGATTTCAAATGATTTTTAATATCAACCGACCGTGGCACATAGTTACTTCTGGTGATAAGGATGGGAGGAAATTTGAGAATCATAAGAAAGATACACGAAAATCATACCGATAAAACATACACACATGCTTCCGATGATTTTACAACAATATAAAAACTCATTCAGTGAGGGATCTCTGGTTAAAGCAACGACACAAGATACAATAATGATTATGGTCATAAGGGTAATACAAGGCGTGACATTTTTTATCAAGATTTAATATCAGGAAATATGAGGTAGAAGGGAAGATTTGTGATTTTTATGTGCAAAATAACTACGTATTTTTAAGGTAAAAAATAGTCGTCTATAGCCATTGGTTACCGTTATGTTACCATTTTTATCCATGATCTCAAAGTGTTAATGATGAGAGTGATTAAAAATATCGTCTTAATAAGATGTAAGAATGACGAGCACGTTGTTGAGTGCTGCAAATTTGTCCCTCTCCTCCTTAGTATAGTCTAGGTAAGTCAGGGGTCGAATCCACAGGGAACGGTGAGAAGTAGTCATCTACAACTACAGATTGGGGTTGTGTGAGTTTAAACAAGTAAAAGAAAGAAAACAAAAGCGTGAGTTTACTACTGGCGCACAGAACAAATACAAGTGTAAACTATAAATAAGAGATGAGCTCAGCTTAGACTTATCACTATGAACTTCTATGTTTATCACGGTAATTTCTAAGGATCTATGACAGATTGTTCACGCAAGTTAAGGTCCGGTAAAGGCTTAATAACTTACACATATATTCCGGTAAAGGTCTATATGATATTACTACCCAACCTAGTCTAATTAACCACGAATCCGGTAAAGGTAGTGATTAACTATTCTAGTGCTACTCCTATCATTCACTGTAACGTACCTCTGATAGTTTAACATTAGATAATAGAGTCTATAATTAGGTCTGCGGGTAAAGGCTTCGCCTAACTATCTAAACTAGTTATCATGCAAGTTTGCTCGGAGTAATAATACTAAACAGGTCATGCATTAAGAATAAAACCTCAAAACATATAATTCATAGATTAAAGTCTAAACTGAATTCAGAAAGTTAGCTAGACATGCTGAACATATTCATCTCAAATTCATATGAAAACAACAAGTAGAAATTCTATAGCCTGGTGCGCGCGTCGTCAGTGCGCGTCTCAGTCTTGCGCGCAGATTTCGATCTGCCCTTCTTAATCCGCTCTAAGTTCCTTTTCACGCAAATATGTACATGTCTGGAGTTTCCTGGTAGCTGCATATTTATACTCTTGCCTTCTAGGGTTTCCACGAATAATTAGGCAAGAGAATATATCCTTATCACTAAAAATCAGCTTTGGAAATATCTTTATCTCTAAATTCCAGACTTGAAATATTCTTTGCGCGTGATGACGTCATCGCTCCGGATATTTCGCTGATTGCTGACGTCATCACTTGCTCTGCGCGACCCATACTCGCGCGCCACACTGCTCGCGCGCTCGTTGGTCTTTGGCTCTTATCAACTTTGTTGTCTTTTGTTCGAGATTCAGCCTTCTTGTTGCACTTTTGTTCTAACTCTTTCAATTAACCTGAGATACAAAACTACACCAAAAGCGTAATCTTATACTAAATATGTTAGAATCTAAGCAGTGTAAAGGACTAAAACAGCATACAAAAGTGCTCTATCAAATCCCCCACACTTACTCTTGTTCGTCCCTGAACAATCCGGCTTCCTTACCTCTTGTGTAATGTACGCGTGAATGTTGGACTTACTGCGCCACATGTCTGCGCCACCACACAACCTGCGCAACTGTGACTATACAACACAAAACTGATTTAAGTAATTAATTCAAACTCTTGTTTACCTCTCTTGTGGAATGCATACCAATTTGGATGATTGGGAGATAGTCCTGTTTAAGCACCGGTCACCGAATTCTTCTTGATTTGCAATTGCATGGTTATTCGTTTTTTTTTCTGGTACGTGATTGATTCGCGTCTTAGGGTTTCTGAGCTTTACGTCTTTGACGCTTACTTTTTGTTCTCGGACAGTTTGATACACACTTTGTTGCACGATTTCTTCTTTTCATTGTTTCGGCCTTTTGAGCTTTAACTTTGAACTGAATACTTTCTGGTCCGGATATTATTCTTCCCTAGAACGGTTTCCAATCATGGCCTTCGGATAGCAGCTATGGAACCACGCCCGCTCTCGCTTCTGACCAGTCGCGCGCAAGTCAGGCACGCGTTTGCAACCGCGCGCCCCTTCCTGAGCAACTAACTTCAGCGAAGACGGTCTGTTTTCCCGTCTCGTCACGCCATTAGGGTTTCGCCTTCGGCATCTGCGTGACTGAGCTTGCTCTTATCCTTTGACCGCGAAGTACCAACCTCCACGAATACTCATAACCATACAACCGCTCCTCAAGTTTGGTTCGGTTGACTGCTTCTCTAGGACGTTTCTATCAGCTCCACATCCCTCTTTATTCCACTCAAGAGAACACACAAAATTTGAAAAAATTAAAAAATCAGAATATGTCGTATATACACAAATTAACGCAGGTGCGCGAGGAACGCACACAGGTCGCGCACGCCAATGTTTCTCATGCGCAATTACCTTTCGAGATTTCATATGTCAGCTAGTCTAAGCTAAAAAAATGAAAAATTTAAACTAAACTACTCCTAAGATAGATGTACAACTACCCCCCACGCTTAAACAAAAACGTGTCCTCACGTTATGCACAAGTAGTAAAGAAGGCAGAAGCAATGCATGCATGTGACCGTTAGCATCGATTAAATCAATTGGTCAAACACCGCTTAGAATTTCACACCACCGAAATAAATCGAAACACCGATTGAAATAAAACACCGTTCAAAACATAATACCAAGTAAAATACATGTGTTTTGAGACAAACAGTTCAAACAACCACCGAAATAGGTCATTACACCGATCACAAAATATTTAAAAAGATGTTGAAAATGACCGGGAGAGTTCTTCAATTGAGTCTTCATTTTGCAGCGTATACTCCTCTGGGATTGGGTCTCCAGCACGCCATCCTCTGGGTGGCGTCAAGTTCAGGTTGGCACCCTGTGGCGCCATGTATTCCATTACACGCTGCGCGTTGAACACCCAGCTCTCATCTACCTGAAACTGTGGCTCTGGCGCGCCACTCCCTTGTGCGCTAGATTCCTCTCGCGCACGCTCAGACCTGCGCCTGCCCCTTCTGGGCGCCACTCGCTCTTGCGCCACTATCTCTAGCGCAACCCTGACATTCTCCAAACCTGGCCTGTAGCTCCAATACACGGTACCATCCGCGCGAACCTTGATCCCTTTATACAGACGCATCTTCTGGCGCGTCAGAAACTCTGCTTGGACAATGGTGTGCTCTTCCAGCCATGGCTCCATGTGCAGCGCATGTAAGAAGTGCGTGATCAAACCTCCGCAGAGCAGTGGCCCCTTCATGCTCACTACTTCCCAATAGTTGGTGAGCACGCGCGTGTAGCGCACCTTCTTCCCATAATAGAGACCCTTGAGGATCTCCATGTCCATCAGTCCCAGGCGCTGTGATCCATTGTAGCGCCCGAGTATGGAATGAGATATGAGCCTTTGCAAATAAAACATCTTCGGGTCCAAGAGCTCAGTACCCAGACTCCTTCCTCCAGCATACGGCTTGCTACCGTCTGTGTCCAATCCTCCCAGGCCTCCTGGTCGGTGTGCTCATCCACTTCTGCCCCGGGCATCCTTTCCAAACCCATAACCGCGCCAAACTGTGATGGCGTGGCCTCATAGTACACGCCCCTGTGGCGGTATCTGATTCTATCCGCGAGTCCCTCATATGATGCCAGGAACTTGAGTACATCCTCCACATCTGTATCGGAGTACAAGTCCATGAATGATGCCCATCCAGTTGTGGTGAATGCCGCATGCACTTCCTCGTACAATCCCATCTCTCGGAGGAAGTCCTCGTCCACAAAGACTGTAGGTAACACCTCGCACCTACTGTACATCCTATACTTGGTGTGGAAATCCAACTTCTCGGACTGGTCACGCGCGAGCACTATGCAGATCTAGATCTAGAACTTCTACTGCAAAATTGAACCACTAAAACTTCTCCAAATCAACTGAAATTTTGAAAGTAGAGTACCTTTATCGAGATCTACAATCTGATCGAAAATTATCTGATTCTTGAAATTCTGGCGGCGGCGGTGCGACGGTGGTGGCTTTGGTGGCTTTGGGGGTTTGTGTGTAGAGAGATAAGTTGGAAATGAAATGTAACACAAAATGAACCCCATATGACATATTTAAAGTGCAAAAAAAGCCCATGCATGCATGGTCCAAAACTAACTTGGGCCCAAAACTAAAACTAAAACTAACACTCAGCAAAAGCTAAACACACACAAAAACACGAAAATAAAAACTAAGTTAAGTTTGTCGGGGTACCCCCGACGAGTGCTATGTTTAACGTCGTTAGCTCGACGCAAGTTGCGCATCCTATAGCGCACGGTCCTCCTCCCCCACACTTGAACTTTTGCCTACTTTCGCATTATCATCTTTTCTGCAAGGCAAAATTTCAAGTGAGTCAGTATCAGTAGCATGAGTATAATTAATATGATCGGAGGGAAGAGAAACAGAAAAAATGATATTTTGCTCATTATTTGCATCCGATGCGCCAGACGGTGCACATGTAACTTCTCGCGCATCCTTGAGTCGCGCAGCTCTGATCTGTAGCACCATCCTGCGCACCTTTTTTGCGTTCCGATGCTGGTCCCAAGTATCATACAGTTTCCGACCTCGCTCTCTGCTCCTTTTGTCAGGTGGCTTAGTCTATGTGTTGTTCTGGCATGCCATAGGTATTGTCTTTTGGTTGGCGCGCAAAGTTTCAGAGTGCGTCGGTCTAGATGTAGTAGCTTTGTCTCTAAACTTGACTTGGTTTTCTACTATTGGTTCCTCTGATAATCTGATTCGGATGATTACGTCCAGTCTAATCTTGCGTTTCTTATCCTGGAGGGTCACAATACCATTACCGACGTCGATGCATGCTTGTGCGGTTCTCATAAATGGTCGGTCGAGCAACACGGTTTCTCTCGCTTCAGTATTCAGCTTGTTCATGTTGACTACATAAAAATCTGCAAGAAATTTGAGTCCACCGACATGAGTCAAGACATCTTCTAACTTACCCTTTGCCTCGGTCCGTGAGTTGTCCGCAAGTAATAGCCCGATCTCAGCTGGTTCTAAAGGTCCCATTGATGACGCAGAGTACAAAGAATACGTTAGTAAGTTCACGGATGCTCCTAAATCAAGCATGCACTCGCTAGCAAACGTGTCTCCAATGGTGCATGGGATGGTGAAGGTTCCTGGATCAACAAGCTTTTCTGGTAGATCTGAAGCCAAACATAGCTTCAGACTAGCTTGGAAATCATCCAGCATATTCCGGTAAAGGTCTATATGATATTACTACCCAACCTAGTCTAATTAACCACGAATCCGGTAAAGGTAGTGATTAACTATTCTAGTGCTACTCCTATCATTCACTGTAACGTACCTCTGATAGTTTAACATTAGATAATAGAGTCTATAATTAGGTCTGCGGGTAAAGGCTTTGCCTAACTATCTAAACTAGTTATCATGCAAGTTTGCTCGGAGTAATAATACTAAACAGGTCATGCATTAAGAATAAAACCTCAAAACATATAATTCATAGATTAAAGTCTAAACTGAATTCAGAAAGGTAGCTAGACATGTTGAATATATTCATCTCAAAATTCATATGAAAAGAACAAGTAGAAATTCTATAGCCTAGTGCGCGCGTCGTCAGTGCGCGTCTCAGTCTTGCGCCGGCAGATTTCCGATTTGCCCTTCTAATCCGCTCTAAGCTTCCTTTTCTACGCAAATATGTACATGTCTGGAGTTCCTTGGTAGCTGCATATTTATACTCTTGCCTTCTGGGGGTTTCCACGAATAATTAGGCAAGAGAATATATCCTTATCACTAAAAATCAGCTTTGGAAATATCTTTATCTCTAAATTCCAGACTTGGAAATATTCTTTGTGCGTGATGACGTTATCGCTCCGGATATTTCGCTGATTGCTGACGTCATCGCTCTGCTCTGCTCTGCTCTGCGCGACCCATACTTGCGCGCCACACTGCTCGCGCGCTCGTTGGTCTTTGGCTCTTATCAAATTTGTTGTCTTTTGTTCCGAGATTTAGTCTTCTTGTTGCACTTTTGTTCTAACTCTTTCAATTAACCTGAGATACAAAAACTACACTAAAAGCGTAATCTTATACTAAATATGTTAGAATCTAAGCAGTGTAAAGGACCTAAACAGCATTCACAAGTGCTCTATCAAAGAACTAAACAAAATGTTGTAAAGAAATAACTAGCAAAATTAATTGTCGAATAAAGTAATTGAAATGATAATAAGTTAGATGTGTAGTCTAACAGCTTATCATTATTCTTTTGTAAATCACATTAATTTAGTATGTAATATAGTTCTTTTTGATAATATAGTAACATGACATTATACTTTAATACAAGTGAAAACATGTTCTAAATCACATCAAGTTATATTAGGAGTAGTCCTCCAATATGAAATTATGAAATTGTGATAATAAGTTCTAAATAACATGTTCTAAATGTAGAAAGTTTCGAAGTATGCCCAGTCTAAACTTACTGAAATGTGGTGCTTAGAGTAATCGTATTGATAACGTGTTATTAAACTGAGAGATTATTTTCACAAAGTAAGTTTAGGGAGGAGAGTTTTCACCAAGGAAACAAGGTTTAGAATAAAAATTTCATGCTTTAGAAGAGAACTTAAGATACGAGGCTTTGTAGGATTTTGATTTAATAAGCTTAGAAGATAGTTTAGGTAACAAGCTTAAGAAAGCTTGGTATGAAATTTAGGAAACAACATTGCAAAGAAGCTAGAAAGAAGATGGAGAAAACTTGAATGTTTGTGGTGAATTGTGTCTTCATACATTACATTGCATCTCCTTTTATAGCCTAAACTTGGCTAAAACAAGATCCATGAAAACATGAATTTTCCATTCCATTTGCATCATCCTTTCATCCTTGCCATATTAGTAGATAATGTGCATTGATAGTGCTTGTTTTCTTTCATCCAAATTGTCTATGTGATATAACAAGTGAGAGTTCAAATGGAGCATCCCATACATAACATACTTGATTCATAACATAATGTTCTTATCGCCCAACTGATTTCTCAAGCAATGTGTTCGCACATTTAACTGGCGTCAAACAAACACACATGAGACTATTCTCAGCAACGCCACGCAGTGGGATAACTAAAAAACAACCTCTCATCAAAGCTTAACCCATAAACTGAATGCCCTGAATACGAAAACTAATAATTCACTATTAGATAGAGTGAACAACAAAACAACAAGAGTCGCTTTTAATTTCAAGTGCAGCTATAAGCATCAATTATGGTCAAGTAGGAAAAATTAAAGGTTTGAGGGTACTTTAGTAATCTCAATTCTGATATAATTATCAAATTACCCCTGAATTTCGTGATAACCAATAATAGGAGCTTTATACTTGTAAAATATCATCTGTAAACCCTTTGAAAGGGGTGGCTAGGGATGCACAATACTCACCCGGATCGGACCAAACCGGACCAAATTTTTTCGGCAGGGTCAAGATCGGACCAGTATCGATCTTCTCGAGTCGTTTATTTTGAAAATTTCAGGTGTTTGGATCGGCCCTGGTCCTGACTGAACGAATTATTTATAAATTAAATAAATAATATATTTTAAAATTAATAAAATTGATCCCAAGTCCAAAATCAATCCCACGACCTAATGACTGTCCAGGCCCGGTCCTGACATTTGGTGGGTCCAAGGCAAAAAAAAATTTAGGCCCCAAATTAAAAAATGATTTTTTAGTGGGCCCTTCATCTAAAATGGAAAAACAAACTACACGGCCAGAATTCGAACCCAAGTCAATGACCTTTCTAAGGTAGTGTTCTGCCGCTAAGCTACGAGCCATTAACAAAGAAATACTCATTTGTTAGAATAAATATGGACCCTTCCGTAGAATGAGGCCCTGGGCCGCCGCCCCTCTTGACCCCCCCTCCTGGCCGGGCCTGTGACTGTCGATCCAACTTCATTCCATTAAGCTAATATATCTTTTGTGTCAATTTTTTGGAAGATATAATATTATAATAATCTTATACTTCGAATTTAAAACTTAAATGTAAACAAAAAAACAAAAATCGAATTTTCTGTCCGATTGGGACCGGACCAGATGTGACCCTGACCATATAATTTCGATCCAGTATATCCAATATTTACGGGTCATTGGGTCAACCCGAAACGACCTAATCTAGTCAGATTGGGGTCGGACCGGATGTGCAACCCCAGTGGTGGCTGAATCCTGAGGTTGAATTCAATAAGGGGTTAATTACCCTAACCACCCATATAATACGCGTTTTCCTCGGAACCACCCATAAAATAGTTTCTTTCCTGAAACCACTCATAAAATAATTTCTTTCCGAAAACTACTGTGCCGTTATACCTTTTTTCTAGGAACCACTAACCATTAACGGCGTCAACTTTTTCGTTTAAAGCACGCTTTAATGGGTGGTTTGACAAAAATAAAATGTTATGGATGGTTCATAACTTTTGACGTCGTTAACAACAGGCGGTTTTTGGAAAAAAAGTATAACGACAGGGTGTTTGGTAAAAAAATTTATTTTATGGATAGTTCCGGGAAAATGCATATTATATGGTTGTTTCGGGACAGTTTACCCTTCAATAAATTGGTCTTTAATTTCTTTTTAATAGTATGAATTGCTTTAAAAGCTTTTCAAGGAAAAATAAAACCACAACTGCACATCACAAGATAGAAGTTAGAACAACCAGAACCATCTTCGAAAACATAAATGTTGCTGATTTTCATGAGACCCCATATGATGAGATCAGATCCACTAGCAATCTGGGTTTTGATTTCCAAGGAGATGGAGCACAATCATTAAAGATGATAACTTTATACATAATTTAATCATCATACTGAGACAAATTAATAATAGGTGTTCATGCTTAATAAAACCCTAAAACTTGAATAACAATCAGCACTTAAGTTACTAACCCCAGCTCATTAGATCAGTTACAATGATGTTGTTTCCTGGTGCTGATGGATCTGAAGATTCTGAGGTTGTAGTGGTGATGGGTGTTCATGATCTGGGATGAAATTAGGCTTCTTAAATGAGTTCTTGTTGTTATGCATCCAGACTTTGAGCACTTGTCTTCTCACT
>QZGG01001446.1:0-63892 GCA_006409495.1 Sedum album | reverse complement strand
GAGGGACTCAAGGAAAGCAAGCAAGTCTGCGGCTACTAAAGCCATCCCACCACCCACCTCAAGCCTCAGGACACTCATCTCCAGCTTCAACAACGTTGGCCTCTCAACCAGAGACTTGGTAGCTTTGTCAGGAGCACACACAATGGACAAGCGAGGTGCACCAACTTCAGAGCCCACATTTACAATGAAACTAACATTGACAGTTCATTTGCCAAAATGAGACAAAGTAACTGTCCAAGCAAGTCAGGCTCAGGGGACAACAACTTAGCCCCATTAGATCTTCAAACTCCATATTCCTTCGACACTAGCTACTACAGAAACCTTGTCAACAAGAAGGGACTTCTTCATTCTGATCAGCAATTGCTCAATGGTGGGCAAACTGACGCTTTTGTCAAGACTTATAGCGAGAGTCCACGAGCTTTTGGCGCAGACTTTGCTTCAGCCATGATCAAAATGGGTGACAATAAGCCCCTCACTGGATCCCAAGGTGAGATCAGGAAGAACTGCAGGTTGAGGAACTAAGAAAAGTTACAAATACCACCTTTTACCATACTTAGTCATCTGATTTGTCATCAAATTTCCCTATTTTAATTACTGCATTGTTCTTCCGATTTTGATTCATACTTGTGTGCTGTGCTAGCCTTTCTGTAAGGTGACATGTTTTTCTTTTCTTGAGTTCCAAGTAATACAGTTTTATTCGAATACACAGTTTTTACTTTCACAAGTAGAAATGGTCATGATCAGATCAGTAATGTTTTAAAATCCAAACACACACAACTGTTCCAACCTCTCAACTACATACCCAAAGCCTATAAGAACACAGCAAGTACTCATTTAGTATAAGCCAAAGCTCGTTCGTGGCGTAGATTAGCATGGAGATATACTAATAACTGAGATAATCTATACCCTCTGAGTCAAACTACATGAATTCATATGATATTCACAGCCAGACGTGCAGATCATTTAATTCATTCATTTCACTTATGTATAATAGATCGAAACTATGATTTGTTATAGTGTAAACTAGTACGATATTTACTAGTTTTTCGTGTATATTTATGTACGATTTAAGTGTTCGAACGTGGCACATGCTGTTAGATAGTAATTAATAGTTCAGCTGGATGTCTAGATCCATTCTCAGTGACCTGCAGGAACAAGAAATATGCAGAGTATTTGATTTAGTTTGTATTTAAATCAGCTCAGCTGAGCTCAGCTGATATATTTAGTATGGAACAGTGCAGGTTTAGTATTTCAAGCCATTTATGCTTGCACTGTTTTCAGATTGATGCAAAAGTCAACTCAGAATGCTTAAAATCAGTAAAGAAAATACATATGGATCTTATTTTGCGGACGAACGTAGACTAGTTTGATCTTTTTCAGACACTGAACATGAAAAAAGAAGAAGAAAAGAGATTTAATTACTAATCGAAACACATATATCCGGCCTGCTGATCGTTGTTCGTGGTGAATCGGATGGAGTTGGAATTATTATTAGATGGAGTGGAGTATAGAGAAGAAATAGTTACTGGAGTGCTGGTTGTGGTTGAAGAAGAGGATGAATTTGATGAGGCAGATTGAGCTGAAGCTGGATGCAGTGGAGGTGTCAGTGGCCTTTGAGGGATGTCAGAAGATGAGTTTGATGGTGGTAACATTGGCATAGCTGCAACTGCTGCTGACAGTGTTCCAGATGAAGATCTCATCAAGTGTTGATGACGATGCGCTAGAGTTCCAGTTCCAGTAGCTATGGATATATTGTTGTTTGAACTTGCAGCAGCTGCACCTGTTATTGCTGAGTTGTTATTGTTGCTTGCAGTAATTGTAGTGCTCGGAGTAGACGATGCTGCTGCTTGGGATCTCATGATATCATGTTTTAGTATCTCTGATCTGACTGCATCTAGCTGAGCTTGTAATGAGTGAAGCTGTTGCTGTAAAGCTGCAATTGCTCCCATGCATCCATACACTGGATCTCTTATTCTCACATTTGCTTCATATACCAAGCTGTTCGCTGCATCTGCCCGTTGGTTCTCCGGAACTTCCTGCATAAAAACAATAAGTAAATATTTCAATAACAAACAATGACTCAACAAAAAATCAAACATATCTCATGATGTTCCTGAGCTTTAGTACATATGTTTTTTTAGTAGACAGGAAAGAAAATTTATAATTACCATGAGAAGTTTGGAGACATTACTGGCACCGAAGACTTTGTGAACGGCGAGGAATCTGTGAGGTTCATGAGGGGAGAAATAAGGAGAAAAAGGACATTCCTCAGCACATCTTCTCCTTAAAAGTTTGCATGCAGCACAAGGTGTGATATTGTTCATAGCTACTGCAGGACCTAACAAATGCAATCTTTTCTCCATATAGTATGAGATTCGCCCCTTTGGAAGAAATGTTCTTACCTAGATCTTTTTGTGACGATGGCGGAACAAAGTGAGGGAGAGAAGACTAGAAAGCCATAAAATAGAGGCATTTGAGGGAGGACTAGAGATGCAGACTTCTTCGAGAGAATTCAGATTCTTAAAAAAAATTAAATACCAAGATTAAAAAAATGACCATTTGACAGCTTGCTACACTGTGATTGCTTGATGCAGACGTATGAAAATGGCGACTTTGGACACATATATTACCATTTGGAGGTTTCAGAGGGATGGAGGAGTTTCTGTTTTTATAAGTTCATCTTCTTTGAATGAATTTGCCAAAGCCAAAGCATGAGTTGACCTCAGAGGCTTTCATTGAATATATACATTAAATCGAATGGCTTCGTATTCTTTAAGCATCCTTTTCGTGCTAAGAGATGCAGATCTCAGTACATTATTTATGAACTCCTGTTTTTAGAAATTTCTTGACCTTCACATGAACAGACCGAATTTACTAAAAAAATAAGAAGAAAAAAAAAACTGGTAGGAAACTTCCTTTTAGTATATCTACATGCTAAGAAATAAGTTTAATCTGCGTCGAAAATTATGAAAGAAGTAGCGGTATAGAAATCAGAAGATTTGAAGGGAAGCTGCAAAAAAGCTGTATTTGGGAAATGAAAATAGTCTTGGTTTTGATGTATAAAAATGACTTGTGCATCAGCAAGTCATCCCTTCCAGGAGGCTTCTAAAAAATACAGTAATAAATATACAATGATAGAGATCCCTTCATTCTTGTTTGTCGACCCTTATTTTGCGGTTAGTTCCAAAATGCAACTCCTGGTTTTTTAACTGCAACTCCATCTCTGTGGATTTTCAAACAGTAAAAACAGAAATAAAAAATAATGTCCTGTCGTGCGAAATGTTGCGTCGAAGTAAATAAAACAAGAACTCAGGATTCAAGTAGAAAATACTAAATACAGTACCATCCAGCTTCTGCTGCATGTTTTTATGATGCTGAGAAGGAAAAAAAACATTAGGAGCGACAAAAGCTGTATATACTATGCTAAATCTCCTGTTACGAGGTAAAAGTACCTAGGAACCTACTGACTGTATTCGAGCAGTACCCTCCTGATTGCTTTGCATTTTTTTGATTGTTACGTTTCTTTGGACGAAAGCAGGCAAATATTGATAAGTATGATGAAGAGGATCTGATACATTCTTCTTCTGCTTCAAATGCAAATCCGTACCTTCTGCTGTAGTAATAGTCGCACAAAGGTGTCATCTGAAATGATACCACTGATGGTGAAGTGGATGAGAGCGATGAAGGTGATGATAAGGACTGAATAGAATTTTCAGATGATGATGATAGTCTGACAGCACTACGACTCCTGCTGAAACTGAATTTCGGAAATCCATAATTATTGAAGTGCACCCTTGTCGTGTGCTTTTTTACGGGTGTGGTTGAGGCTGAATTGAAGAAATATGATGGAGGAGGTGTGAGGGGAGGAAGTGACACTGATGTATGGATGAGTCTGCGCTTTGGTGTCCCAGGTTCAGACTCCCACATAAATGGAACAGTTGCTCGAGCACCTGCATGGTAGCATTCTGGTGCTAAGGTTAAATTAGATTCAACTAGGAGCTTCCGTGATAGACGCCCTGACATGAACTTATCATCATGGAGAATTAGGAAGGACTTCACTGGAAATTCATCAGTAGTCGAAATCATTTCCGATGCAATGAGGTTCCGCAGACTGATCTCTCAATGATGATCTCCACTGAAAAAGCATAACTCTGTCTTATATGGTGCATTGCATAACAAGAATTTCACAAAGCGGCTTTATCAGACCCAACAGGACCATCCATAAAAATATTTGGATTCTGTTCGAGACAGCATGATGTTTTTTCTAGAATGAGACAAAAACAATTACATGCTGACTGAGATTCGGCTGCATATCTTTTTAATTCTGTCATGTCTCCTCGTTTGGATCGGATCTGGCAACCCTAAACCAGATTAAAAATTTCTTTAAAGAAAAGATTGCAGCTACAGTCCATGTGAGCTTTGCTGTGCTGCTATTCTGCTCCTGGTAGTTCTTGCCCACTTGTCACAAAATAGATGAACCAAACCTGAAACTGTTCTTACTTTATTCCACTAGCAGTAAATGCTTCAACCAGTTTCGATTCCTCATAGCACGTGCAGGGCGTATAAGTCAGCTGAGTGAGTAAATGCAATAAAACTAGAACATGGATGACCCTGAATTGGCGCAGCTCCTTCTATTCTGGCTCTGAAAAAAGTATCATTCAAGATGTCCTTCCTGTCTAATGCTGGTTGCTAATCATTCAGGAGTTACACGTTTGCTCTGTTGCAAACATATTCTGCCTCTTGAGGGTTCATCAAAGCCATATAAGAACCTGACTTCAACTGCATGAGCAGATTGGAAATATTCCGCCTCTTAAGTGTCCTCTCAGTTGGTCCATACACGAAATGGAAATATTTCTTCGCAAATATAACACTCCGAACCATCTTCAACTGAAAACTTTTATTAATGTAGTCTCAAGATGAAAACTCGGGATATACACATGATCAGATATTGCGCGAGTGTTTCTCTATGTAAATATTTTGTTCAATCCCAAAACGCTACAGCTGGACAAAATTAGGGGACCTGGTGAGGTCAATTATAGAAGAATCCCTTTTCCTCTTGCTAAATATTCCAACTCTACATTCTGGTGAGGGGGTCATAAGATCGATGACCTCAACTTCAGCTGAAGAAATAATAACCCTGCTTGCTGGTTTACTTTTTGCGCCATTAAATCTGCAAGCAACCATGTCACTGACATATACATCAGAATCGTCTCCCTTGCTGAGGGAAGCTGGTCTAGACATGGGTAAATCATGCAGATTATATAATGGAGTATTCCGTTCTGTGAAAGCATATGAACCCCAGGTTGAAGTCTCATCCAGTATAGACCAATATTTTGCATCAGATGGAAGCTGTTGTGAGGAAGCACCTGTTACCAGATTTTGTCTTTCATCCAGTGAAGAGTCTCTTGTGATCTCAGTTGGCATTTGCTTGTTGGCATATTCAGCATCAGAACTATCGGACAACTGCTTTTCCTGTCCTAACTCTGAAACCATACCACTTTCAGCCTTATCATTTTGAAGATCAGAGGAGTTTCCACATGCTGCATCAAGGTCTTCGGGCGCTATGTCAATAGGGCTTCCAGGATGTTTGAACTCGTCACCATCGCTGAAATCATATTCATCTTCATAGGAGCAATTAAGGCTTGCGTGATAACATGGCAGATCGTCCATGGACTGAACTTGTACCTTTATATGATCTGGTAAACTTGGACAACTGGCACAATGTGTAGTGTACTTTGTTGAGAAGAAGTTGACTGTGAGGTTCAAGCTATAAAAATGACAAAAGAAACATATAACCTTCAGTTACACATCATCAAACTTAATTTCACCCTTAACGAGCAATATTCTAATGATCCTAACCTTTGCCAAGACGGGAGTGTTAGCATAGTGTAAGCCAGTTTAATTTTATTGGCAACACCAGACAAGCATTTCAACTCTGCAGCCGCCTTTCTCACCGCCAATGACTCCTTTGGGTGCTGCCATGCCCACTCAAACTGCAACATCCCAGTCCAAGATCAAAACCAGTAAACACTATATACAATTACCTAATTACTTACTCGGTATAACAACAAATAAGGCGACTTGCCTGAAGGGCAGAAACATTAGTTGGGAAGCCATAGATGCAGACGACCATCTCCCAAGGCCGCTTTCTCTTAGTCCGTAATGCCCCACATCCAATTTCTCCATTATGCTGCCTAATTCTACGCTTTGGGTTGACAGTGAATCTGCAGTAAGCACATCATTTATTAGCTCAAAACTTAACTTCTTTGTTCCTAAATTTCAATTCAACCAAACTTAATTCTTAAGTCCAAAAAAATTTAGCTGAGGAAAAATCAAACCAAGCAGCAATAACTAAGATTAGGATGTCATCAACACACTCATCACTGCCTCAGATCCAATATTGAAATAAACAGTAATTGCCTAGGGTTTATGAAACACAAATTCTCATCACCAGATCCCAAATTGAAGATCTGGGCACACCAATAATAGGTGAAATTGGCAAGAAATGGATCGTACTTACCCGATGTAGGTATGCCCCTTGTGTCTTGGGCTAAGTGACGTTAACAGATAACACGCAAAGAACCCGCCTTTTTCACCAACCACAACTTCATCATCACCATCTCCGACCTTCTGAGTCGCTAGGGTTTCTGAAGGATTCGATTTCTCCTTCCTTTTCCTCATCTCTTTTTCTCTCTGTCTCTTTTCCAAGATCTTTACTGACATCAGAGTTACCCAATTCGACCGTTGTTATGATGCAACGGTAACTCTTTACTATTGTTTAATTACATCTTGACCCCTATAGTTACATTATTAACACTTCATATTTTTTGACTTAAATTTCAAAGCCTTAATATGATTCGATTCTAATTGGGCCGAAGTGGGCCTCATCATCACGAAAGCCCAAATAAAACCCCCCGAACAGGTTCGCGTCAATCGAGATCGACACGTTCAATCACTGTCTCTCTCTTCTGTAACTTTTTGCGGTCAGTGAGCGACAGACAATTCGCAAGTTTGACGACGAGAGCTTCAACTAAACCGATCAGTGAAATTGGTTGAAAAATCAACGCACATTTAGGCAGGCGGCAGCGATGGCTGCAGCGTTGGAATGCTGGTCTAGAAAGTCCAGCAATGACGACGATTTAGTTGAACAAGTGTTGATGGGCGGAATTGACAGATCCGAGTCTCTGCCACCTCATCACTCCACCGGTTCATCATCCTCAGTCATGCACAAGAAGCTTCACAAACTCGGCCGCAACGTCTCCGAGGTCATTGCTTCGTTTAAAAATTCACTTAATCTTGATTCGCCTCGTGAGATCGATAGCTGCCGTAGGAAAGCTGCTCTTTGGGATAATGTTGTACGGAATCTGTCTCGTCCTTTTCCTGGAAATTCACACTTGCCTGACAAGCTGGCGTCGACTATCCGCAAGCACCAAGACTCTTTTCCCAGCAGGTCGATTTCTTATAATGCATTTTATGTGTTTGTTGAAATGTCTCTACGAGACTCAAGTGTTGGGTTTTTTCAATAGTTATATGCAGGCAGGATTTGAGTTGAAGGATGTGCTTCTGCATATGCAATTGATAGAGCAGGCGCTTGAGAATTGTCATCTGTCTGTTAATTTACAAGATCTGCCTACTGATGAGCTTGATGGTTTGGCTTTTAAGCTCACATTTGCAAGTAACTCGTCGGTTTCTTGCTCTGTAATTTCATCTTGTTTAGATACGTCTGTCATTTCCTGCAAGAAGGTCCAGATTTATGAGAAGAAAGGATGTAGTTTAGGAGTTGTGCATTTTGTTGTGCAAGAGGGGCATGACAGAATGTTAAAGGCTCGAGTTGAAAGCGCTTTGAAGACCGCTCTGAAAAAGCCCAAACCTGTTACAATTAAGCTGCCTTTTGGTTTATGTGGGTGCCAGCAAGAGGGTACTGCTGGTAGGGAAAACGGTGATGTTGATGAAGATCCAAGTGATCAAATGAATTGTCGAACTGGATCTGAAAAGACTCCACTTCCGCTGCAGATGCCTTTGCCAGATTCATCTTACAGGGTTCTAGTTGATGAGTGGCAGACTGTATCTCTTGGCCGTGCAGAGATTGATAAATGGCTGTTAAGCCCTGATGGTTTGGAATTTGGTGATCAGATTGGATCTAATTCCTTCAAAGGTGTATTTAAGGGTAAACGTGTCGCAATTGAGAAGCTCAGAGGCTGTGAAAAGGGTAATTCCTTTGAGTTCAAACTTCGTAGAGACCTTTTGGAGTTGATGACATGTGGGCATAAGAATATCTTACAATTTTATGGCGTCTGCATCGACGAGTATCATGGGTTATGTGTTCTTACAAAGTTAATGGAATGTGGTTCACTTATGGATCATATGTCTAAAAAGAAAAAGTTTCAGCCCAAGGAAGTGTTGAGGATAATGACTGATGTGGCTGAGGGTCTTAGGTTTATGAATGATCACGGCGTTGCATATAAAGATTTAAACACACAGAGGATAATGCTGGACAGAAATGTCAATGCATGCTTAGGTGACATGGGTATTGTTTCTGCTTGCCAGGGTGTTGAAACTTTGGAGTATGAAACTGATGGCTATCGATGGCTAGCTCCTGAGGTAAGTCAGCTTTCACTCTAAGCATTATGTGAACTAAAACTGTGCATCCTGAAAGCAGCTTTCTACAAAATAGAATAAAAATAAACTGTGAATGTTAAGATCCTACTGCTATTGGAGTTTCCTTTTCAGAAAAATAGGTGGTTATAACTAATAACTGAGAAACGGGCACCCTATAATCTATATAAAAGTAATTTTATGCTGCAGAATCACTAGTGAATAAAATGATCCATGGCATTATGGGATTACATGAACTTTTTAGTAACTGTGTCTGTGGTACCAATAATCACTTTATCATGAACAGGGATTGATCTTCTTATCTAATTCAGTAGGCAGCTACCTTTTCCATACTATTAGTGTTTTAGGTTTTATCCAATGCATCTACCTTTTTAATTTGAGTGGGGAAATCAAATTGTCGGGAATTTGTCACACATCAAGGTGTCATTGGCCAACCATGCTGAATGTTCATGATAGCTTTCCTTTCCACTAAGTTTGTTTACCTTAATCTAAGGAATTCTTTATAGTTCTCTCTTTTTAACATTGCAAGTCCCGGGTCGCATGCAAATACTGATACTTTTCACTCTTTATATGATGCATAATTCATGATTACCACCAACCAGCAACTTTTGCAACTTTAATATAACATTAGTATGAGAAAAACATAGCTATTAATATATTTTAAACTGTCAATTATTTGAATTCTTTCAGTTGTAACGTTAGTTAAATTTATTTCTGTAAAAGCTTGATTCTTGAGGGTAACGCTATGGTAAACATGTTGATAGTGGGTTCAGTTGGCATAGGCATTCAACATTTTGGCACTGGCTATTTATATTGGGATTGACTATTTTGATGAATGAGGTTTTGAAACGGTTTATTAACCTTGTTGGAAAACAGATCATTGCTGCGGACCCAGAGACAGTCACTGAGACATGGATGAGCAATGTCTACAGCTTTGGGATGGTCTTATGGGAGATGGTTGCTGGCGAGGTAGCATATAATGCATTTTCACCTGTGCAAGCTGCAGTTGGAATCGCAGCTTGTGGCCTCAGACCTGAAATACCAAAAGATTGTCCTCCTGAATTTGAATCATTAATGACAAAATGCTGGAACAGCTCTCCAACCAAGCGCCCGCAGTTTGCTGAGATTTTATCACTCTTGCATCGGCCCACCAGCAACACTAGGTAAGATCCAGACATGTGTTTTCCCTTCATACCATCCACTATATAACCAACCTTTATGTGATATATTAATGTTAGGGCTAGATATGAATGTAGAAATGTCATTGCTGAAATAGGTGGCTGTGTGCCAGCATTGTGAAATGAAAATCCAGCATTGTGAAACAATTTTGACTTGTGGGGCTCATTGATATGTCGGGTAAAGAAAGTCTCAAATGGGAGACATTGAAGCTATGATAAAGTATTTGGAGGATTATCCTTAGTTGGGGCTGACATGGGTTCACATGTCCCTCCAGACAAATGCGTACCCTAATAAATTTTTCCTTTAGGGAACCATACGCCTGTCTCAATCATTCATACAATGTTAGAGTAGTTAATAAGTTTGTTTTATTATTGATTAATTGTTGGTCACGAGGCCTGAGATTATGAAAGCAGCTAGATGCCCGGGCACATGGTACCCTTGACCTTTGTTTCTTTAGCTAACATGATTCATACATTTGTCCTTTGATTTTGGATTTTACAGGTTAACATGAGCTGTGTCTTGAGTTTAACTTTCATTCCTAGGATTCACGTATTTGTTATTACTATGGAAACATCCATTCACATGGGCCAGAAGGCTAAGACGGATCACAATGACTTAAAGCCCAAGTGAGCCATCTGGATGAGTGCTCAGCCCAGACCATTATGAGCCTCCAAATCCTCTCCAATCTCTCATTCCTAAATTTACTCCTAACAAATATTACACCAAATAATTGATTTGAAAAAATGCTTGAAATTTGAATTGCAGCCTATTCCTTCCAATTCAAAAAACTGCAAACGAAAACAAGAAAACCAAACCTTAAAAATCTGCTCTGATTTCCGTTCTCCGCATTTCAACAATCAACAAGTTTTCGCCAAGACGCTTCCAACCAAATGTGGCGGCCGTGGTCGAGATCGTCGGGTCGCACCACCAACGCCAACATTAAAAATAACAACTCCAATTTCACATTCTCATCATTTAAAGATATCGAAGCCATCTGCTCCGAGGATTCCAATCCCAGCCCTAACCCTAAAACTACAACACACCAATTCTTTTTGAGACGACTCTCATCAGTCTGCCACCGCGCCCGAACCGCCAACTCAATCCTCCTTGAATTGTCGAAAAGGAGCCAACTTGAACCGACCCACGTCACCGAATCAACAGAAACCGCCGCTGCGAAATCAACAAATTTATCAGTCTCTCTTCCGGGAACCGAATCGCGAATTGTCGTCTACTACACCAGCCTACGAGTAGTCCGACCGACGTTCGAAGCCTGTAAAGTCGTATTAACCATTTTACAGGCCTTTAGGGTTCTGGTGGACGAGCGTGATCTATCAATGGACTCATCGTTCTTAACGGAGCTGAAGCAGATACTCAAAGACCAAACCCTAACTTTACCTCGAGTCTTCATTGGAGGGAGGTACGTTGGGGGAGCCGAAGAGATCAAGCAGTTTGAATGCGGCGAGTTGAAAAAGCTAGTGTCTGGATTGGCAAAGGTGGAGACAGAAGTGTGTCAATCGTGCAGTGGTTTTAGATTCGTGCTTTGTGGGGAATGCAGTGGAAGTAGGAAGATTTACAGTGCGAAAGGTGGTGGTGGGTTTAGAAGCTGCAGGTGTTGCAATGAAAATGGACTCGTTAGGTGTACTATTTGCTCGTTTCAGTCTCCATTTGTATCCACCACTTTGTGAATTTCTGATGATGGGGGCAAATACTTTAGTTGACTAGTCTGACTTTGTTGAATCTCAATGAAACTACCAGTTTCCGCTATCTTTTCACATTGTGAGACAATTGTGGTGATTTAATGTGAATATGTGACTTTAAATTCAAGCATCTTAACTTGTTTATTGGTATTCAGAGACAAAAATGAACCTCATGCATATAAGCATCAGAATGGTTTCATGCTCCGCTGGCCTAGGTTCAGGTATGCTTCGACAAATACTGTAACTACTGCAACAGTAATAGTGTGTTATATAAGTTTATTACGGCGCCAATTTGATGCCAGTGACTAAATGCTTATTTATGCAATGCTGCCAAGCAGGAGCAGTCTTAGCCTCTGGTTCCTGGCTTGAACTTTATAAAGACGATACTCATAGGATCTGGCTTATGGAAAGATGGGTGTACCGTAAAATCCATTAGCAGACTCTGCGATCCAGGTTAGTAGTCGCTTCAGTGTCACTAATAAATGTCAATTGAATCAGTTGATCTACACAAAAAATACTGAAGTATATTAGTTGGCCATAGCATTCTCTAGTCCCTAGTCCCTATCACCCATGGTGAACTCATTTTAAAGGCTTTTTGTTTGGATGCCAAAGTTGTTCATGTTTTATTACATCGACAGAGAGCTTCTATTATGCTCTGGCAGCTACTATGGCCTCTGCTGTATATTGGAGAACATCACTTACTGGCATCTCTATGATTCGCAATCTTTGCGCTGGAGTTGGTAAGGCTCTGGTTGCTCATTTATATCCCAGATTTTGGACAGGATCTTTCACGTTTGCGCTGGAGATGGTAAGGCTCTGGTAGCTCATTTATATCCCAGATTTTGGACAGGATCTTTCACGTTTGTTTCTCGCAGGAGTGTATTGGTCTTTGTAATATTCCAGGTCTAGCTGACATCATAAAGTTTAGTAGTCAGAAACTTCCTTACAATGGCTGTTTCTTTCTAGCATGTGGAGTAATTTTTTTCAGAGCTTGTACTCTTCAGATGTTTTATTTTTAACTGTCTCTTTTGGAGCAACGGTTGTGGAATCACTTTCCATTAGCACCACACTTGATAGGAACCTCACTGTTCCATTAACCACTGTCTTGCTTGGCTGCCTGGTTTTCAATTCTTTGCTTGCGGTGATCTAGCATTTTTGGATGACCAAAGGGTGCTGTAAACAGGTACAAATTGACTTCCATAGTGCTGCCATGTAATGATCATTTATGTATGCTGTAGTCTATGGTATTAAAGATTGCTTGCAATTTGTTGAACTTCTAAACAAGTAATTATTCTCTTGGGCATCTGTTTCATGCAGTTCGAATGTATTCATAAACTGCTGTTAGTATTACAACACGAAATAAAATAGATCAAATTGTGTTGTGTCTTAAGGAGTCTTTCAATCTAGCTCTGTCCTCTTTATTGTTTGAGTAACTTGCCCTGTGCATTTTATTTGCTTCTTCTGCTATAACAAAATGATAGAATTTCTATTGCTGAATAAAAATGTATCATAAGAAAGATACTTTATAAGTAATCAAAATATGAGGTTATTTACTATTGACTGAAGTGAAGAGATCTGACATGAGAATGAAAATTTCTTACAGGAATTGTCTTTATGATGTACCAAGTGTCACATCAGCATGACTCTCGAAGTTTGATCCTGTTCCAAGGGAATGCAATCCATCAGTCTCCTTCAGTGAAATGACTGTTGAACCACTGAACAGTGACAGAAAACATCAATCAGTCATTGCTGTTTTGTTGTTCATCTTGTGTTCCAGAACGGTATAAACCAGCAGCAATAACAATGGATATATTCTGGTCCAGTTTCCCAATGAGTTTAGAGCTGTAATTTTGAGGAAGGAGGAGAAGTGTTCTGCAAATAGGGCAGGTGAAATGGGAGCTGGAGAGCCACATGTCGATGCAGTCCACATGAAACTCATGGCCGCAACTGGGAAGCTTGCGACATATCTCCCCATCCTTAATATCACACAAGCAAATAGCACACTCCCAAGTTGAACATGACTTGTTGTCTTGCTGATCATCATGGTACACAAACACAGGAATTGATGAACCAATGACATATGGATTAAGGCATTCACCTCTAGCTGTATTACCACTCAGCTGATGATTGTTGATGTTGGGTTGGTCATTCATGTTGTTGAAGAGACATCTTGTGGCTAAGATATGGAGGAGAAATATGAAAAGGATGACGAGAAAGAGTAAAACAAGTCCTACAAGCATCATGTTGTGGTTGCCTCGGTCGTATGATAACATGTCGTGTAGCATATGGTGAGACATTTGCAAGTAAATACAACTAAGATATGAATAGAAGAATATATAGATGAAGAGAAGAAGCGATGTGTTTGGATTTTGGAGGGGAGAAGTTACCACTACTCCTCCTTAGGTATAGTTGTTTGTCTTATTAGTATAGGGTATCCCTATAAACTTAATCACACATACAGTTACTTTGGGAGCTTCTTTTGTAGCAGTATTGTTTTGTTTTGGTGAAGCATAGAGTAGCTCCGTGATTGCATGCAGGGTTTAGGCCATCAGCACAGCATTATGAGTATTACTGATCCAATGATTCCAATCCAGCATGTTACCCTAGTTTGTAACAGCTACCAGAGCTGTACTAAACAAATATGAGAGGTTATGTTGTGTTCTCGTGACCTATTGTGCAAACTTAGTAGATGAGTAGTTGAGTTAGAAGGCTTTCGAATTGATGATGATAGACTAGGTTTCTCATAAGAAAGTAGTACTCACTTGGTTTAGGTGTAGATGGTTGAGTAGGCTCGTGACTCGTTCAATTACTGTACGTGAATAATTGAAGTCGTTGCAGGTTCGAAGGCTGACTGACAAGCTCTGCTCCACTCCATTTGAGGGTCACTACATTTAATTTACAACTCTAATGAAACACTGGCTCGAACCGAATACATACAAATATGACAGGTCCAAAAAGGAGCGTTATGATTGTGTGTTATTATGAATACAGCTGAGATTTGTGTACTAGATTTTGTGGAGTATATAGTACATTATTATTCAGCACACTGCTGCACTAGCACATGAATGAGCCACTGTTACAACACACTGTTTTACTTTACTAGATCACTGAAGAATCCATTGTGTGGTTTTGGTTTTCATTTACATAACATCGTGTGTGTCACTGTCATCTTCTGTGAGTGTGCTGAATGCTGTGATCAGATGGCTTTTTGTTAGAAAAGTGGGAAGAAGTTGGGTGTTAGATATACCAGGTTGAGAGCAATCTCTATGGGAGTGTACAACCATACAGTGAGTGGAAGGACTAGTCCATGAGTTTGTAGCGCTTCTCTTGTACGCCAGTCACTCCCATTTGGATTTCAATAATGGTATGAAGTGGTACCTATAGTATAGATTATAAATAACACACTGAGTAATTCCACTGGTATCCCTCATTTTAATTAGAAAAACGAGTCTTCAGGATTCAAACCGACTTAGTTGAGACTCGGGAAGTTTACCTCTATGTGTGGGATTTCTTTCAATGGTCTATCCGCAAAGTAAGCATATAGTGCTCTCAACACAGCCTAAGTGTAGGAAAATGCAGCTGGTTAGGTTTTTGTAACTTTGTCGTTTACAATGGTGGGGTAGGATGCGAGCATTACCTGGTGGGATATCACCACAACAGGAGCTCGTTGTCTTTCTAGCTCAATGATAACTGGTTCTAATCTGTAATGACAAGACATGTTAAACGCATGTTCACTTACTAAAAAACCAGGGGACATGTTTAGCACATATAGAAAAAGACAACATACCTTTGAATGACATCCAGGTATGACTCTCCACGTGGATATCGATACCTTAGCTTGTCTTTCTTCCGAGCCCTGCACAAATTAAATAAAGTTCACCCATCTCACTTGTAATAAACAGAGGGAATGTGTGTGGTCTAACGGAACTATAGATATCATTTTGATATCCGGAAGACAGGCAAGAACTTACTCGTACTCCTCGGGCATGTTCTTCTTAATCTCTTCATAAGTCATTCCATCACAGACTCCAGCATTTATCTCGTCCAGTGCACGCCATTGTATCTAAGATACACATAATTCACTGATAAGCATTAGAGAGATTACTCCCATACGAATACTTTAAACTAAATTAATGTTCTGAAGCACCTTTGGAAATCCAACAATTGGGCTCGCTGTGATAACGGTCCTTTGCAATGTACTAGTCCAAATCTATGGCAGAGTAAATCAATGTTGTCGGCATAAAGCTTATCAAAATTATATGCTAGTATTCCCTCAAGTGGCTGACACTATGACAAAAGAAATATTTTGCGCCAATATATAAAAGGGAATTGTACTGAGACAAATAAACTTGAAAACTGAAGCTTACAGATGCAGCTCTTTCAGATCGTAGTCTCTTTTCCACAAAGTTGGCCAGTTTCTTTGCATATATTTCTCCTCGATCACTGTGAAAAAATACTTCAAAAGATAAGTATTGTCTGTGAAAACAAAGTTCCGCAATACAACCTATATTACACAAATATTTCTCCGCAATACTGTGAAAACAAATATTTCTCCCAGAATGTTGGCAGATGCAACTATAGAAATACAACCTATGAAACTGAAAAGATATAATGTGCTAGACATACAGAGTTCCGCAAGATTCGAGCACAACAGAATGTTGGCAAATGCCAACACCAAAATTCCACTCTTAATGGCATTCAAAAAAAATATTACACTCACATACATGTGGAATATGGTCTACCTTAAAGCTGTATCACCACCTATTCTGCCTCTTACATTATCACGACTCTCTCCATGCCTTGTAAGCAATATTGGTCGGGGGTTCAAATGAGTATTCACCTTCAAAAGATAATTACAGTTTCAGTGTCACATTCAACTATTGTGCCACTGTTTGTTTGGCAAACGAAAAGCTTGTGTATGTTACGCTCATGCATCTCATCACACCAAAAACAGATGTATAATAAGTTAAGGATGATGCTCCCAACATGCTCATATACAATGTTTGGAAGGTCCCAACGTGTAAAAAAAGATACCAGGAAGAAGACAATTCTTCCAGGAAGATATCCACTGATGTGGTTCACCTGAAATATAACATTATTAAATCAGTAATTACACTAAAAAAGACAGACCCAACATTTTAACATGTAAACAAAGGCTTTAGTTCATAATCCAAAGACAAGAATCAAGACAAATATAAAGGGATACATACTTGTATTTGTCCATCTCGACCGGCAACCATATCTATCATTTTTATATATGATCCTTCTTCGACCGTTTCATAAACCTTTAAAATTAAAGGAAATTATGAGTGAACGTCAGATGAAAGAAACGTCAGGAAATTTTTGGCATGAAAAGAATTAGAAAAGATGACCTTTTCATAGTTTGCCAGTCTATTTTTGAAATCCTCTAAGCCAGCCTCGAAATTTGTCCTTTAATATATTACAATTTAGAAACAATTGTACGCAGTGGCAATAAAACACTTATCAACAAAGTTACTTACTGGTTGGCGTAGTCTGGACTTTGTTGAATTTTAAGACGTATATTCCTCTCAATGATGCTCCTATCATTACAAATTGTTTCTAGGAATATAATCTGAAGATGTTATAGCCCAAGTGAGATAAAGTTGGCAGCAGGGTAGTCTTTAAAGGCTACCGTCTGAACAAGCTCATAGCCTAAGGAGCCATGTTCGTAAATGTACCTTGCACCTGCCTTCAGCCAATTTCATAAGCATATTTCTCCTCTTCCTTGTACTATTTGTAGCATCAAATATTCCAACCTAAACCAACTAATTATTAAACATTCGGCATTAAGAAAATATTTGACTTCCCTAGCAGTTTTTATCAACCATCACATTAGAAAGGCTACCTGGCCTCCTTCCTGCATCCAAGAGATCATGTCCTCCATTGCCAATGCTGCTACCTAGTAGGTTGAGACTTGAGATACATTAAATCTACGCAGCGAAATGTTTAATACAATAGCCTAAACATCAATAACTACAGTTTTCATAATTAAGATGCAAGACAAATTAATGACATTGGGAAGATTAAATCAAGCTGAGAGGTATACCTCATTTCGTGCTTCCATACCTTCAGGATTATCAGCTCGAAAGAAATCAGCAGACTGTTTCGATAATTCAAGACCGGCACAATAAGTAATGGTGAATTTTATTCAGAGTGGGAAAATTATTTGCGTTTAATGGTAGTCATGCAAACAAGCTCTCCCGATACTGATTAAGCAGATCCAAAAATAAAGTTATAATTTTAGATGTAGCCATACCTGGTTAGCTCCATGTTTGAGACGCCGATACTACGCAGGTAACAATAAGAATAAAGTTACAATTTTCACAACATGATGGCAGACAAAACTGCATTTCACAGGGAAGACACTCACCTTTCCCACATTGAAGTGTTTTGTCTCATGTCCTAACCACCGTAGATATCTTGTAAGCTTTGCTGCTGTGAAAGTCTTTCCCCTAGCTGGCAAACCAACCTAGAGAAACAATTTCTCTTTCATTAGATATCCTGAATACCTCATTAAACTTTTGCACAATTGTATCCATACACATATAATGTGAGTGCTTGATAATCAAACATTTTTATAAGCCGATTAGGATTTTAAATCTCTGAAAAAAACTGGAGTTGCTAACAAAAAATATATAAAATTACCAGTACAATAGCCAAATGTCTATCCTCCTTTGGTCCCAGCATCTGGTCAGCCACAGCTGCAGCTGCAACAGCACCAGCAGCAGCTGGCATTGGGCCCTGGAATATAAATAAGGAATCAAAAATTAAACTTTTGAGTAAAATCTGTTTATTCCCAAGGACAACAACAGAATATGTTACGTGCAAAACCTTTGATTCAGAGTCTTGACTGGTAGTGTTAGTAAATGAACTTGCACTGGCAGACTTGACTAACCTAGATGAGCCCACTCCCCTGTCCACGAGGAGTCCTCTTTGGACATCTTGTTTATGCAGCAAAGGAAATGTTCCTGCTGACTTCGATTCAGTCATGCCAAGCCCAGAAAACACCTTTGGATGTTCTGGTACCACGATATCTATCTCCTATACAAAGTTGAACTATTTTGTAAGAAAAAATGCAAACAGCAAACAACACCCTGCATTTCTTAAAAGCTAAGGCATAATTTCAAGGACAAAGGTTCTCATCTGATGATTGCAGCATGTATGCATCAACTACCATTACACTTCATCGATTAACATCCATTACCATAAAGTTATATTCAAGTGAACGCAAAACACGGCTCTCAAACATTATCAATCACATAAGTGCTAATCTGCAAGCTTTCCCTTTTAAATTGGGACTAGATGGCGAATTAGTCTTAAGCCATCTAATCTGTGAAGCTCAAAAGTGCTGACTTTAATCAACCTTACTAAAGATACAAGATAGAAGCTGAGCCTAAACATGAAACTGAAAGAGCTGACTGGAAAGAAAATACCTTTGGTTGTGCATTAGTACCAGTTCTAGTATCTCTATATAGATATGGAGCCCCACCAGGGCCATCCATATTAGAGAAAACTCCACCATGACCGAACGTCCTTGGGTTTTCAGTCAAATTAGCAGCATAAACCGACCCAGAGTTTGCGGAACCTGCTGGAGCTGGAACCACATAATGTTCAATGTCAAGCTCTAAACTCGCAGAAGGCCCATTCTGTGTCAAAATACAGTAACGATAACAATTACTAAGGGATTTTAAACACGGCGACTAAGTGAATTAGTTAAACAGTGAGTTGTGAATTGTGATTGATGGTAACCTCGGTGGGGTCTGCAACTGCATTTAAACTAACGTCAGGAATTCCTCTAACAGTAGAAGGCTGAAGATTTTGCTGATAAGCTCTCCAGCTAGCTGCAAGGTCAAATGGAGAAACCCTGTCTGCTTTTATAACAACCCTAAACTCAAGAACATCCTTCTCAACCGCATCTTCAATATTATTAAGATTAAAAATTGCCACTCTAGCATCTCCAAGCAACAACCCCCTTGTTAACAGCCTGTTCGGCCCCTCCTCAATCACACACAGCTTGTTACAATCCTTGGGCTTCAACAAAAACTTGAATTCCACAGTTTCTAACCCAGACAAAACAACATGAAATTAAGCAGCAAATAAAATATGAGAAACAAGCACAAAATATGCACTGAAAGAGTTAAGAACAAAACCATGATTAGGAGGAACCACAAAACTAAGCTCCCAAACAAAAGCTGATTCTCTTTCCAATGGCAACTATCAATAACAGTATGTAACAAAATTAACTAACAGAATCACATTGAAACAGAAAACGAGGAGTACAAAGCTTACAGCTTTAGCAGCATCCCATGATCCAACAAGTGGCACGGATCCATAACATGTGGGATAGGTCTCCTTTGCGCTTGTAGTTTTCCATCTTCAGAGACACATAGAGCTGTCCTCCATCCTCCTGATCGAGACACTCATCTCTCTCATCCTCAGCGTTCGTCGAGTGACCTGTCCCCATTCAAACACCCGGATTCCTCAACTCAACTCAGTTCGAAAATCATAACACTCAATCATCATCTCGTAAGGAAGGTAACCAAGATATTGGATTGCGAACGAGCGATGGACAAGAAGTGGAGAATCGTCGTCGCGGTTGTTGCTTTTTCCCCTTTTTGTTTTGTCGATAAGGATTGCGGTGAGTTCGAGGTGAGTGTCCAGGTGGGCACGCTTGCTGACGTATGCTACATATGGGCTTAGGCCCAATAAGAAGTCAGTTTGGCCCAGCCCAATACGAATCAGGTGCTGCGCTTGCCGTTCTATAAACAAACTCATTCTGCAACTTCGAAACCCTAATCGTCGTCTCGAGCGGCCGTCCCCGTACGTGATCGAAGAATTTGGCTGATTGCAAACTTCTGAGCCGCGATGAGAGCCAAGGTAATTTAGATACGAATTTGATATACTAACTGAATGTAAATGTGTGTGTAATTTTGTGAAAATCGGATTGTTGATATGGTTGTGAATTTTGATGTGCAGTGGAAGAAGAAGCGTATGAGGAGGTTGAAGAGGAAGCGCCGAAAGATGAGACAGCGATCCAAGTAGATTCGCTCCTTGGTTGCAGTTGCTAGCATCTGGATGCCCGAAGGAGGTCAAGTTTGAGTTTTTTCAGTATTAATTAAAATGTATTTCAACTCAGATTTTGTTTCATTTCAATTTTAAATTATCAGCAAAATCCGTTTACTCATCCATTCTGTTGATTATGTTTTGAATTTTGTTACTTTTATTATGTTTTGAATTTTGTTACTTTTATTATGTTTTATCTTAAATACATCTTGATTAAGTCTATTGCATTAGTCATTTTAACTGTATAACATTTGAGATGTTAAAGTTCAAGATGAATTTGGTAGAAAGTTGTGAACTTTGATATAAATGATCCATTCTTTCTTTTGCTGTGTTTTGCTTCAATTATGTGAAACATCTTTTAAATTATCTTTGTGCTTATTGTCACAGTTCTTAGATATCTGGCTGTTACAATTTAGCCTTATATAACATATTGCTTTGAACATGTTTGTGATTATTGTCGGAAATATGTGTTAAGCAAACAGGTTTTTTTGAATCTGTATTATCTGTTAATGTAGTGAACTGTGTACTGAATCTATGTATAGTGACGAACTAGCATCCGATCATTGTGATTGTTAGCAATGCAGCTTTTGTTAAATAAGATCATCATACATATGAACGGGCAATTAAGCCCTACAGGGTAATAAATTACACGGACCAGCACAAATGATGCATAGTAGAATGAGAAGACAGAACATTGATGAAGTGTTTCGGACCCTTTACTTTCCAAGATCAACATATGACTGCTGTGCCATCAGCACATTCCTGCCACTCCTGGCCAACACTGTTTTAATTAAAATTGGCTTTTTGTGGGCAATCCTCATTTTTCTTTTCACCATTGGTGCACAATGCTTCTTTTATCTTCTCCAACTTCCCAAAGATTGATTTTTATCTTCACATTCATCTTTGGTTGCTTTAGCCACAGCAATTTTTTAAAACTCCAGCTTTTGCCAATCGGGCTAATCCAGTGTTAGCTCAATTTCATTGATTAAATTGAAGAATGTAATCACTGAATTCATTCAACAAGGTTGAAAAGATTTCCATACAACTGCAATTATTAGACAAAATTATTTAAAGCAATGTCCAAAAACACTTATGGTGCGTCTATTTCGCCGGAATAAAATCATTTGGAATGGAATGAAAGAATGAATCTAAAATGAAATTATGTACAAATTCATCATTCCATTCCTTCAAAGTGGACGCACCATTAAAACTATGAACCGAGCTCAGCCCCTTAGATGTTCATAATGTTGCGATCATATTCGCAAGTCATTACAGGTCTGTAAATATACTCATCATTGCTCGCTTCATTTTCAAACAAAAATATATATATACACAAAAAATATAAGAGCACCGCAAAGGCTGCAGAAACTATCAAGGAATCATACAGCTATAAATGAAAACGACAGCTCTTAATTTCATATAGCTTCAAGGGAACGAGTCGGGTAGAAAACGGCGGGTTCTGCCGACCAGATTAAGAAGCATTGGAAAGACTTGGACACGCATTACTACAAAAAAATATTACGACCACGAAAGTTGGATCCGACAGACTCCGATGTTGAAAACCCTAAGACTGAACCATTTGATGCAGAAGATGGCTGTTTATACTCGTATAGATGCATCTCTGTTGGCCCAATAATTATGGGCCAAAGAGCCCAAATGGCCTGTTATACAAGTTACTACGTCTCGAACTTCTAGGCAGCTATATTTGGTAATACATGCATGAAACCACTTATCGCCTTCGTATGAGTCATTATCAAGGAGACGTAATCTACTTGCCCATTTTATCCATTAACCAAAATTGTTTCAAATTAAAATTGCGGATTTCACACATGTGTTGTGTTACGTGCCGATCACCGGTACACTTAATCTTGCAAGATATATATATGAATAAAAAGTAGTGGTATAACGATCAACTAATAAATTTCTGGTTCTAGAAGTCAGTTGAGTGGCGGTTTTATTTAATTAAATCAATGATCGAAATCATGTCTCACGATTTCACCCATAGTTAGATGTTTTTCTTTTACTGTTTTTGTGAATATCATTAAAAGTTTGCATATTTATTAGCGCTGCCATTTCAGTTATTCGAATATACGTGTGGATATCAATCAAAAGAAGATCAAGAACACGCGTGTTGGAATTTGCAAGGTACATGTTTTCTAACTTATAGACTTATTAATCTTGCGTAAAACTCGTGCGTGTGACTTTAATCACATTCCATGATGCAAACGTTTGATTCTGTAGATATGCGATGATGTGGAGACTCGATCAATAAGTATTAATAGAGAGGATACGATGAGTTAGTCTACGCAACACATTGCTGATGTCCACACACTTGGACCCCTAAAACACGACAATGTGCGTCATGCACGTTTGAAACAAAGACAACCGATGTTTTAAAATTGTTGAGTCTCAATCGTTAGTCTTTGTAAACTCTTTTTTTTTATTCGTTTCCCCGCATCTCCAATTTCTGTTTGAGTTTTAAAAAAGTGGACGTGCCGGAGTGGTTATCGGGCATGACTAGAAATCATGTGGGCTTTGCCCTCGCAGGTTCGAATCCTGCCGTCCACGTTAATTTGTTTGTTTAGTCTTTATAAACTCGCTAGGTCATAAGTTCTATATCTCGAAAGTTAAGTATCAATTTAATGAGGTTGTATCTTGTGGATCTATTCAATTTGGTGGACTCGTGGATCCCCTTTTGCATCCGTTAATGATATTTTTTGAATGCACCAGGTTGCGCCACGTATGTGCATTTGTCATGTGCACATCACGTGCAAAACACGTGCTTCATTAATGCGTTGACACAATCTGGTGCGTTCAAAAAATGCAATCAACGGATGCAAGAAGGATCCACAAATTTATTAAATTGAAAGGATTTCACATAATACATTTCCTTAATATAATTTACTAGATTATATGTTGATATAAAATTCTTATCAAAATCGATGGTAAACAGGCTTGGTCCAAAAAGGTGTCTGAGATATAATATAATATCATCAATAATTCCCAAATAAAGATGGACACATACCTCGGCTCCACTGGCTGATGGACACATGCCTCGGCTCCACTGGCTGATGCGGCATCTCGATCTCTACTAATATATACTAATAGTAACAACGCAACAAAACATTTTGATTGTCGAATTATGTATACTCGCTTAAAACAGGGCACGTTCAATCGTTCATTACATACCTAACTCTTATCCGCTAAATATAATCGAATGGACCATGGATATGTACTAATAGTAACATGCTATTTAAAAATAATGGGATGGAGAGAGTACGAGACGACATATTAAAAAGAGATATTTCTAATACTAGCAGGTCCGATACTTGATCCGTTAGGTCACAAAAATTGCCGATTCCTTTCACTTTTTGTTACATTTCAAAGTCAGGACTAATGGAATACAAACACGATTTTGCGTCCTTTGAAGACAAATGTGTTCCCTTAGTTCTTCTAAATCCTCAGTAATGTTGGTCCATATTTGGAACTATGCTCGCATCACTTATCCAAAGCAACCCCTTTGGATACACGATTTGTACGATACGATGCGATTTTAAAACAATTAGTGTCTGTCTCTATCCCATAAACTGAAATCTTATTAACACACTAACATGTGTCAATTTATTTAAGCTTTAATTAATCGCATTCACACGATAGGTTTATGATTAGATGAGATAAATATATTAGTGTGAAATTATTGTATATCATCTCATTCATTTTTTAATACAATGGATGCTATTTAAAGTAAAAAACATATGCAAACTTGTTATATGTTTTAAATAAACAATAAATTGCACAAGAAATACGGTTTAACGGTCAGTCATACGGTTTCGGAGCCATTTGAGCGACAATTTTTTTAAATAAAAAATAACAAACAACAAATTAAATCAGAATTATTACATTCATTTATGATTATAATCGATCTCACGGAATTCTAACTCTCATTTAAAATTAATCTTTAAAGACGTATACGTATACATACTCCCCCACACTTAGTACAAATCTTTTACGTACGTACATACCTGTTGGGTTTCGGGCCCACTAAGCAATGCGGATTTCTATATCCACGTCGGTGGCCCATATTTTCCGCATCTGACAATTCGCCACGTGTATAAAAGTCAAATCCCGTGACATCCCTTATCTCAATTCACTTCCTCTGACACACCCTCGGATAAACCTTGCCGTAAAATTGGAGTTCTACCCGTAACGGACGTCTACGATCTCGCCACGTGTCCTTTTCTCTCAAAAATATAACATGATATCTCACATGCTCTGCGTATAAATACGTGTCACTCCCACTGATCCAAATCACTCACTCAAACAGATAGCTCAATAATCATACGTGTTATCATCTCCTCTGAAATCTCCTCCTCTTCCGGCATTCCCGCCATTTCGGTCAACGCATAGGGTTTCTGACCACCAATCTGCATTGCTCGCTATCTTTTCGTATTTTTTCCCTTTTACGATCCTTCATTTTCTTTCACTCGGTCGTTGTTCGTTTTATTTTGAAATCCGAATATGTGTGGAATACTCGCTGTTCTCGGCTGCTCCGATGACTCTCAGGCTAAGAGATTCCGCGTTCTCGAACTCTCCCGCAGGTAATTAAACCATCCCCAGATCATCGTTTTAACATTGTCCTGTTCTTGAAAATTTTTGATCTATGTTGTGTTTCGCTACGTCATGTTGATATGTTTGTTTATTTGTGTTTTGTCACGTCGAATCTGTCGGCTTATATTGAATCATGAATCATATCTGAGTTATAATTAATTTAATATGGACTTTTAAATTATGGATCAATTGAATTTATGTAGGAGAGAATGTTAAGAAACATTTTCGACCAGATATGTGAATTGAGTTTTGCTGAGACTTTAGTATTTATGTGGTTTGAGCAGATTGAAGCACCGCGGTCCAGACTGGAGCGGGCTATACCAGCATGGAGATTCTTTTTTGGCACACCAGCGTCTAGCAGTTATTGATCCTGCATCTGGTGATCAGCCTCTTTATAATGAGGACAAATCAGTTGTTGTCACTGTAAGTGTCGGAAATTATTTGAGGATGTTCTTGGGCTAACATCAAATGTTCTGGTGCTGTGTTGACGTTAAGGTTTGTGGGCTGACCGGCTGAGTATGTTTTATTGGTTTTGTAAATTTAGGTGAATGGTGAAATTTACAACCATGAGGAGCTGCGGAGGCGTTTGTCTAATCATAAATTTCGCACTGGTAGCGATTGTGATGTTATTGCTCACCTGGTTCGTGTTGTAGCCTTTTTATTACAAGATTGATCCTAAAATTGAGGATTTTTGTGAATTTATTGATTGGAACTTTAACTCTGCGTGTAATTGGCAGTATGAGGAATTTGGTGAGGACTTTGTGAACATGCTGGATGGAATGTTTTCATTCGTTCTGCTGGATACAAGGGACAACAGCTTCATTGTTGCTCGAGATGCTATTGGGATCACTTCACTGTATATTGGATGGGGCCTTGATGGTACATCTTCAAGTTTTACGCAGATTTCCAACAGAATTCTGTTTTGGGGTGTTGTTACTATTGTAAGCGTCTTTTGTACTATTATAGGTTCGATTTGGATTTCATCGGAGATGAAGGGTCTAAATGATGACTGTGAGCATTTTGAGAGCTTTCCGCCTGGTCATCTATACTCAGTAAAGAAGGTGAACTGAGGAGGTGGTATAATCCCCCATGGTTCTCGGATGCTATTCCATCCACGCCGTACAATCCACTTGCCCTCAGGCAGGCATTTGAAAAAGTAACGACCCTCACTCATATGCAATATCTTGATTTTTCAGTATGTTAGGCCTAGCCATACTTATCGTCAAACTGTAAATTTTGTAGGCTGTGATCAAAAGGCTGATGACTGATGTACCATTCGGAGTGTTACTGTCTGGAGGTCTAGATTCATCGCTGGTTGCTTCTATTACTGCTCGTCATTTGGCTGGAACTAAGGCAGCTAAGCAGTGGGGAGCACAGCTCCATTCATTCTGTGTTGGCTTAGAGGTGAGACTTGTTAGAGACTAGTACATGCTATGAAATTATGAGTCCTTTTCTTGGCTGATTTTGGTGAACTTATTTTCAATCGCGTAGGGATCACCTGATCTCAAAGCTGCAAAAGAAGTCGCAGATTATTTGGGTACGGTTCATCATGAGTTCCACTTCACTGTTCAAGTAAGTATGCACACATGATATTAGAGGCTAATATATTTAAGTACGTTGACCCTGATATATATTCGACATATAAGTTGCATGATGTTTTATCATGTTACAGGATGGTATAGATGCAATTGAGGATGTTATTTACCATATTGAGACTTATGACGTTACAACTATCAGAGCGAGCACTCCCATGTTTCTTATGTCAAGGAAAATTAAGTCACTTGGTGTAAAAATGGTGATATCCGGTGAAGGATCTGATGAAATATTCGGTGGATACTTGTACTTTCACAAGGCACCTAATAAGGAAGAGTTCCATAAGGAAACATGTCAAAAGGTAACCATTACAGATTTCTAAGCTTAACTAGAATTTCTGTTTGTTTTTATTTTTACTGCAAGCTGATGAATTGTCGCAATAAAACAGTTAAAAGCTCTGCACATGTATGATTGCTTGAGAGCGAACAAATCAACCTCTGCTTGGGGTTTAGAGGCTCGCGTGCCCTTCTTAGACAAAGACTTCATCAATGTTGCAATGGATATTGATCCTGAATGGAAGATGGTATAGAATTAATCTTTTGCAACTGTCAAGGTTCTCAGTTTCATTTTATGATCACCTGTCTAATAACTAGTTATAACAGATCAAGCGAGATGAAGGTCGTATAGAAAAGTGGATTCTGAGACGAGCTTTTGATGATGAAAAAAACCCTTACCTACCGAAGGTACATTTTCATACTTTTGACACTTAAAACTGTCGTGATGTGGAACTTATCAAGTTATGCTAGAGCTAACTTGGAGTATCATTTGTTGAAAATGCGCAGCACATTTTGTATAGACAGAAGGAGCAATTCAGTGACGGTGTGGGTTATAGTTGGATTGATGGGCTCAAGGCTCACGCTGCACGACATGTATGTCAGCTTGTCATCTATTTGCAGCATCTATATTTCTGCTGTTAGATAAAACCCTGATCATCTAAATGCGAATAACTTCAGGTCACTGATAAGATGATGCTAAACGCTTCGCATATCTTTCCACACAACACCCCAAACACCAAGGAAGCATACTACTACAGAATGATTTTTGAAAGGTTCTTTCCTCAGGTAACCGAATCAGCCCCATATATCTTGTTATTTGTGTAGTTTTATATAATTATTGATTGGTGCGATGTCTTTGATGTTACAGAACTCAGCAAGGCTCACTGTCCCTGGAGGTGCAAGTATTGCTTGCAGCACAGCCAGAGCAGTGGAATGGGATGCATCATGGTCCAAGAACCTTGACCCATCTGGGAGGGCTGCCTTGGGTGTCCATATCTCCGCTTATGATCAAAAGTTAGCTTCTTCCGGAAATATCCCGGTCCCCCAGATGACCGATAACATGCCACCAAGAATGGTGAATGCAGTCAGTGCCTCTGAACTCATCATCCAAAATTAGTACATGTACATATAGCATCATCATCATCATCATCTCATCCATTACTAAATGTTTTCATGTCTTTCACTGGTTTCTGAACTTGTGTCAAACAGACAGGCTTGTATTTAGTAGCCTAAACCTAAGCACACCCCAGTGATCTGTCTTCTTGTATGTTTCACAGTAGCTGAAGTGTGTTTCCTTCTCAAAAATCTCTTTTTAACATGAGATTTTGTTATGTTCATTAAACATATGTAACCATAATCATATGAATAAATTCACAAGTTACTTCTTGCTTGTTAAAAAGTTTTATCAGTATTTTCATTTTGTTGCAACACCTCTACAATCCATCAAACTATCAAACCATCAATCCGTTATAAAACAGCTGATTCCAAGTATCAGGCAGTCCAGGTAGACACCAATGGCTACAATCCGAGGACCGATCAGGGTTTGCTCTTTGTCCAGGGCTCAATGCACCACCGTATATCGATGGATGCCCATCTTTCCTCAGCTCAGAAAGTGTAGTTATGTCTAACAAGTACACAGGGCTCCTCATATTCCTTATAGCTGTAATCAAAACATTCATCTGATCAGGGTATGTTCCTAGATACTTAGTCCCCTCGGTCGGGGCTGTCTCGCCGTAGCAACTCTTGGTGCCTGTCCCCCCAACGTTCCACTCTCTTGGGCTGCCATCATCAAACAGAAACATTAAACAAATGAACTATACAAGAATCATTTTATGAACATGTCGTTTGTCCATAGATAACATGTTACATGCATCAACTAGCAAATGAAGTTACACCCAGCTCATGAATCTTGTCGTTGACTCAGCAAACAAAATCACAAATTATTGCAATTCAATCTCGTGAATGTTGACTTGCTTACTTGTAGTGTGTGGGTGATATGGATTGAAAAAACACTCTTGTTTTTGTCATATCCAATTTGTGTCCACCCAGTTAGACCATGTCCTCAACCCCTTATCCAATGCAGCTAATCTATCCATGTCTTCATAGTAATATCCTCCCAATTGCATGTAATCCCATCTGCACATGTCATTTGTTATTTTCACAATTTCTATAAAAATTCGTATTTTTTTGTCTGACAGAAATAATTCATTCTGCACCCATCAAGAATCGAACGCCGATTGATCTATAGAAGAAATATGGTAATTTTAATTACCCTTGGAGATTGCCTTTGTGAGTCCACCAATGGCCTGTTGAAAGACAAGACATCAGCTTTCATCCAACTCTTTCCATTGTCTGATATTTTTTCCAAGTTCAAAACTCTCTTGCCTTCAACCGAGTCTACGTCAACCAAATATGGCGCTCTGTAAAACGACACCGTTACGCCATACTCCTGAAATTACATGCAAAAATTATACATGATAAAACAGAGCAATGAACTTATTACAAATTTACAATTACTAAATTGTATACGAACCATGAAGATGAAAGTTGATAGAGGATCTCTTCTGTCGATTGAGTCTTGGAATCGGACGCGGCCGATATCATGCAGATCAGTGACTCCCATTGGTTACGTCCTAGAGAGTCTCCAACAAACATAATGGTCTTGCCTCTCATTTTTGTCAAGAAATCAACTCCATCGAATCTGTACTTTGGATTAAAACAAAATCCAATCAACAAACAATCTTTGTCCGAGCCCACACATGTTTCAAATGTCATTATCTCAACAAAACACAAAAGGGTAATTCAATAATTCATGTTCTGTTTTGAGCTCCTGTTAGTTGATTATAAAGTACATACCTTGGAATATCACAAGCTTGAGGCTTCCATGTGTACTTCAAGTAATCGGAATCAGGGCGGCCGTTCATCTGACAGTTAAACTCTGCGTCGATGATGGTTGCACATTGAGTAGATTGGTATAAAGGGTAGGTTTCATCTCTAACCCAAGATCCTACAAAAGGGTTACATGTAGTTTTGTTGCTACTTGTTACAAAAGGCCTTTTAACTCTATGAGAAGGTTTGATACTTTTTGTTATTATGACCGCCGGAGCGACTTGCTCCGGCTGAAGAACAAGGAGGGAAGACAACAAGGAGACTAGCAAGAATCCAAGCTTGATTGGGAGAAGACATGAAGAAGAGATGATGAAAGAGATGTTTGTGATTGCAGTTTTACGTTTTGTCGATTATAAAAAGGGTGTAAGTGCAACTTTTTGAACCCTAGACAAATCCCAGCACCTCAGCATCAATAAATATTTATTTTTATTACAGTGGATGTCAATTATACGTATTGTGTTGAAAATGGCGACTAGAGATTTGATTTGGGAGTTTGTAATTTAGTGAAAAAGAGTTTGATGATTGAGTTATAAAGTATGCATGTGAACGATTGGTGAGCTTAATGAGATTTCACGTGAACCTTATGACAAGTTACAATCATTTACACAAAAATGCTTCTTTCATTTCTCACATGCATCATGTTTCTTTGACAGTAGTTTTGTGTTTTAAGATTATATTATATGAAATAAGAATATCGGTATATCGATCAGTCATTTTATGATTATTCAATTATAGAATGAACGATATGCAAATAATTATAAAAAAGAAAATTGTAGAATACATGAGATCTAGTGAGTGCAACCTCTTTTCTTGAACCAAAATTCCCAACTTTCACTTTGAAAAGTTGAAAAATATTCTTTGCTTTCCTTCAGACACGCCTTATAACGCATTTATTCTTTCTTTTCCTGAATAGCTTTAATTATGGTAGACTTCGAATATAGCAGAATATTGTCCAATTAACATGGCTTTTTAGGTTAAAATTTGGCTTATTCACACTCTACATACATAATTGGAGACTAAAATAATACGATAGAAATCAGGTTTTATAATGTGGAGAGACTAGATACATGTAAATAGTTGCCATTTCATGTGCATGTAGTAATCTAATCGGTTGGTAAGTACTAGTAGGCCACTGGCCACAACATTGTTTCACATGCAAACTAATGTCACAACGTAACATGCATCATCAACACGTCAAATGTTCCAATCAAACAGCTCATTCATCTACCTAGCTAGGGACATGTCTTCCCTAATTATTGGTTTTGGTTAGTGTGCTATCATTCCTTTGAGTCTTAGATTCATTCACATGTTACTGTCTGTCGGCCCAGCTGTGTCACTAAATTTGGCTTTTTATGGGCCGGGCCCGGGTGGGACAGCCCAAATTCAACTCTAAGTCTCTCATCTAAACCCTGATCTGAATCTTCTCTGTACTTCACTCAACTCACATCAAAGAGAAATATTAAAGAGTGGAGCATAAAACCAGGTTTGGAACAAAATAAGCACTGTCATAGCTGCCTGAATTAGTTGTCTGAAATGCTCTCTATGAGAAAACAAAAGGAGCATTTATTCCTACAGTTTACTGCCTGCTTGCTTCATTTACTACTAGAATTTCAAAAAATATTATGGCTGACTAATGAGCTATAATTATTGAAGTGGAATGGATACCTTTAGAGGGATGCTGCAGGAGTGTGCTTATTAGAACTGCAGCTGATTCTTTAGGGGAGCAAAAAGTCGTGTTTGGTTTTGGGACTGTACAACTTTAGATTATCTGTGGCCCAGCTGCTTGGGTTGCCATTTGCACTCGTCGTTTGTAGACCTTCAGATTGCTGATATCTAAGCAACCCGTCTTCCTTTTGAGGTTGGTGGATGTGATCGAAGGGCACATATTAGATTGGATGAGGTTTGACTGATGAGTGATAGGAGCCTGCTGTGACACATGAGACGTGAGGCTGAACTGATCTTGAACATGCTCGTTGCTCAACATACTGCTTTAAAGTGACAAACTGTCAGTAACAAAACTAATAGAACCAGTACATAAATACAAGCTGAGAACCATAAATTGAAGGTAATTATAGCAAAACTAGTTAGGAAAACAAATAAGACCATAACTTTATGATAAGACAAATAAATTCTAGTAGGATGGCTTACTGCTGATTGACGTCCTTTGCAGCTTGTTGGTCGGTCTTAATCATCTCCTTTACCTGTTCGGATGTAAGCGTTTCTTGTGAAATTGTCTGCTCCTCACTTCTTACTTGGAGCTGTTCAGAAGTTTGTCTTAGCCCATCTCTTGCACATGGTCCATACGTTCCTTCCTGGTTAACTGGAACCAGGGAATAATCAGAGGTCCTGGGCTCATCAGGTGTAATATAGTCGACAATATTATTGCTTTCGGTGTAATGTCGGGCTCCTGCACCAGAATAATCCAAGATCAGTATATAGAAGTACATTGAAATTCACATAGAAGCACCACAACACTAAAGAAATAAGACTCAAATTGTACCTTGTGAAGAGGTTGAATTTGTAGGCAACTTGTCTTGAATAAATTTCTGGCACAAAGTAGTACCTTGGAAATCCAGGAAAGTGTAACTCAAAAATTGCAGCCTCTCTGATTTTGTCATCTGGGAGAATCCAAATGAGTTTGTCCATGTTTCCAGTAAACTTGGAACGGCAGGCAAAACTAACCGCTCAATACCAAGTTCTTTAAGCTTCTATAAATTTATAAACACATATTCAATGTGAGAAAGGCTCAACTAAAAGATAACAAAAAAGAAGCAGAAAAAATGGAAATGCGTCGAGATTTTGTAATCACTGCAAAGATCGGGGATCACCTTCTGAAGCTCATCCATAAGAAACCGACACATGCCACGTCGACGGTAGTGATGCCTTGTTCCAACAAATGGAACTTCAGCCACCTTATCTCCAAATATCCTGAAAGCATGAACTTTCCACTAGATTATACAACAACAAGATTTAGAAAACTACACTACACGCAGAAAAACTTGTGACATGACAACATACCTCACATTGGCAGCAGTTATTAACTCTTCGTGTTGCTCCAAAATCACGGTGTAAAACCCTCGGTAATTAATACGGCTATACTCGGAGCTGAAAATAGATTTCTACTAGTTAGGCATGACGGAATAGACTTACTACAAATGAAAAGAACATTAGCAATACATTACCTTCTACTAAAAATAACGTCTTCAGCAATGTCTCTTTTAGTCCGGTAATCCTTTAGGGGATCAAAGCATTCATGCATAATGCCAAGGGCAACATTAAGCTTGCTGTGACTCTCTGTTAATGTATCCATATCAGCCAGATCAGCTCCACTGCTCCCACATTTATTTGCAGCAACTAGAGTCCAAGTCAAGTTGTCTGAACCAAGTTCAAATGGCCTTCCTAAGAGTTTTTTGAGACCATAACATATCTGATGATAAGAAAATCCCAACAATTGTTATACTTAAAGTTTCAAGTCTCATAATCTCGGGTCATGGTCCAAAGAAGAAAAGCTAACAAAAAATAGCAGCAAAGCCTAATACTTGTTTCATCGTTGAGAAAGTAAACAGAATGCAAAGTAACCCTTTACCTTTTTACAGTTGGCACTGCAAAAATGATTCCCTTCAATATCCATGTCTATATTGACTCCTCTTTCTGTGAGACAGCTTAAGTGATCTACAATCAATATGAAAATATGAGGTGCAGTGGTGCACAATAGTGAGCTCATAAACAAACCACTGGGTTATAAACATACATTGATGCTCGCACTGATAGCATCTTAGGACATCACCCTGGCAAATAATATCATTGAATTTACCAAGCCCACAAAGTTTACAACAACATGATGGACAAAACCAATCACCCTTAGGAATTTCCTGCATCGCAAAAGTTTTCCAATCTGACGTCAGAAGTCCGAATTCATTGGAACAAGCATCACAAAATGTACTAGGACAAGTAATATACCTTCAAACCAAGACAGATCATATGAAATGAGGCTGGACATCGATCACATAGCATTAATTCCCCTCCATAATTACATATAGAGCATAATATATCATTCTTTGGAAATGCCCTTTTGCCTTTTTTAACACTTTTCTTTTTTGTGCTGAATTCAGTCGATTTATTATGCATCTGCCGCTGACATTCCATAAGAGATCTTCCATCCTCCAGAAATATATTTGCTGAAGGTCGACGAATTGAGCTACCAGCGTGAGCTTCAAATGCACTCAGAAAATAAATTTTACCACAACAATCACACCGAATTCCTTCACGAGATACTCTCCCAGTTTTCAATGGTTGGCCGTTCTTTCTACAAATGTATTTCACTCGGGCTCTGGGAAGAATAACGTTGCGATCAATCAGCCAGGACAAAACTGTACGTGGGGTATTCTGAGAAGGACTGTAAGTAACTGATGCACGTACTCTCTTGCTTGCTCGGAGAGCAGGCTTGAGAGACGGTCTCACGTCTGTCTTACTCTGACTTTTCCTATGAACTGATTCTTTCAAAAGTTTATCCAGGCTTTCCTGATTTCCTTCTAGCTTCAACTGATTATGTTCAACCGAGGTATTTAGCTGATGTTGCAAGTCCACCTTCTGACTTGGACTAGTTTCATGCAATAAACTGTCATTGACTAGGGATGAAAATATGGGGCTAGGTAAATGGTCGTCATTACTCTCAATGATATCCAAATGTTCTGTTGTCCTAGATCTTCCAAAAGTTTCATATTTGACATTTGCATTGTCCTTAATGCAATCTTCACAAGCCTTACGAAGAGAATAGTAAACCCTTCCTCTGGGTGACATGTAACGCAACTCGCGCCTTTTCGTATTCGTAAAGGTGTATGAAAAGCTCCATCCCATTGCTGAAAGATGTTTCTTAGCCTTTAACGATTCTGTCTCCCTACAATGACTTTGCACTGAACCATTACTATTTACAACTCTGCACCAATTTTCCACAGCCTCAGGACAAAATTCGGGTTCAAAAACTACCTTACCAGTTAAGTAAGATCGAACTTTGGTTTATGACTTTCACTAGGTCGGTAAGGCAGCACCTTTCTGGACCGGTCCTTGGGTGGTGTTTGGCTTCCCTTTTCTTCAGAAAATACACACAGAGCTCCAGAATCTTTACACATATCCTCACATATCTTAACCAGAGACATGTAAACCTTTCCAACAGGCGATATATACCGCATGCGAGTCATACATGTCTCCTTTCTATACTCAATTTTCCATCCTACATACATAAGATGCTTCCTGAGTTTCTCCGTTAGATTTTTCCGGAGGTTTTCAGAATTTTTCAGATACTGAGAAATGACATCAGGGCAGAATTCTGGACCAGAAACAATCACACTTTCAGCAGGCAGCCAAAATCTGTTCCCTGTATGCGTATACATCTCAAGCTTGCTTTTGGCGTCATCATCAAAACCATATTTCCCTTCACTGATGGCACAGGAGGTAACCATAGATATACCATCCCCTAACTGCAACCCAGTACCCCTGTAACCATTATTCAAAGCACATTTACTGTCCACAGAAGCAATACATTGTTCCATTTTTGGTTTGTCCACTGTGCCTATCGACAATCCATGTTCCGAATCCAAATCAGTTAAGCAACCTAAGCTATCACTAATATAATTAGCCGTCATCGCAAAATAACAGTCAATTACCTCCTGCGTCGCCTCCTTCCATAAATCTTCATCACGACTTTCCACTTACCAACCTTGCTAAAACAATCCTTTTCTTGCAAATCATACCACAATTGCTTGACAGAAACAGTAATAGGACAACTCTTCTCAAACTCCTCAACCAACTTGAGAAAAACCCAATCACCACGAAGACTCCATTCCTCACTAAATTCATCCCAGTCCCACGCTTGCCGCAACAAACCTATTTCAAATTTCATCTCATCACCCAAATCCGGAAAAAACACACTCCTCTCATCAGCCCCATCTTCATGATCAAACACAACTCCTTCCCACCAAGCATCATTATGCAAAGCATCAACACACATTCCATAATACACACCAAATTTACCAAAGCCTACGTCTTTCCGTAACGGCCTAATATTACTCACAAAATCCACATTTATAGTAATGTATCTACTAAAAAGTCCTTTCCATCATTGTCCAATAGATGAAGATACTTAACCTTACAAAATCCAACTCCAAATGCAGTAACAGTAGCTGCATGCCATGAGCCTTGAAATCCATCTTCTTCACCACGGACCTACACATACACACATGCATCAAAATCCAACTTCCGCAAACAACCAGAATTAATTACAAACATTCAGCCAATGGAATTGAGATACAAAACCCTAAAACAAGTAAAAACAAAGAACAACGAAGACAATGCGGACTCGCCTCAACTTGTTTTCCGACAGACAATTTGAATCGCTCCCCTTTTCTGTTCTTCTTCGGCATGTTGACCGCCGTCGGCGAACCCAAGCAGTCAGTCGTTACTTCGTACGGCTCTGCTTTCCCTAATTCACAATTAGACGATCAGTTCATTCCTAATTTATTGTTAATTATTTAATTAAATGCGATTAACTATATATGATTAATTGATTATTAATTAGCCTGATTGGTCCCACAAATTGTTAGTTTGTACTTTGTAGCTATCAGCTGCATTAAATAATTTAATTTAGTATTTAAAGACAAATATTTTATATGTTTTTTTATATTTCTAGCTGTTTTGCGAGAAGTGGTTGTTAGAGAAATTTGTGGCATACAGGGTGTCAATGAGCCGAGCGTTTGTGAACTACTCGTGAGCAAGCTCGGTCAAAGCCCGACTCGATAATAAACAAGCCGAGCTTGAGCATGGTTTCTCGGCTCGATTAATAAACAAGCCGAACATGAGCAGAGGGCTGCTCGGCTCGTTTATGTTTGTGAACGGCTCGTTTATCTGATCGATTAAGCCTCGATTATATGTTCGATTAGGGCTTGTTTATATACTCGATTAATACATCAATATATTAATAATTATTGTAAAAGTAGTGTAATATAACTTAGCTATATAAATATAATAATACATACAATTTGTTACAAACTAGATGATATGAGATAAAAACATAAGTAAAATCAATATATAAAATTGAGATTGTGAAATTTATTTTATTACCTTGTAATTAATCTTTAATAACACAAATGTACAACAACATTGTTAATGTTATGATCCTACTAGCTACAAGCTTCTTCAAAAGTCAAAATTATTGAGAATGGATTGAAAATGTATTTGTTTATTGTCTGTCCGAATGCACGATCTGGTGTTGGAATTGTAAGGAAGCTGAGATACACGGGCTTCCATAGTTTTTCTCTGTTTTAAACAATTGAAGGGGTAAGGACTTCGTGCTTCATACAGGAAATTAGATCAAAGACTCTGAACCGAGCATCCAAGTTATAAGCCAATAAAGATAGACTTCGTGCGTTAACAAAGTAATGTTTAAAAATACCTATCAGCTCGTATACTGAACGATACTTTTCCAAGTGACAAAGTTTTGCATCCCTATTTACAAGCTTATGATTGATAAAAAAAATATAAAAAAAATATAAAAAAACGATCAAGCTCGCGAGCCGAGCTCGAGTAGACAAAAAACTAAACGAACCGAGCTCGAGCAAGATTTATTAAGGCTCGTCGAGTTTGAGCTCGAGCAGCATGAAAATCAGACGAGCCGAACTTGAACATGTCGATGCTCGGCTCGGCTCGTTTACACCCCTAGTGGCATAGACTGGTATCAACAAAGTCCAGTAAAGGGAAACTCAAGACTTGCAGTCTATCTGATTTGGTCATCTGAGAAAACCCGAATGAGGTTGTCCATGTGCTCAGCAAGTTTGATGCTGAAGGTATGATCAGCCTTTCAATTCCAAGTTTCGCGAGCTTCTGTAAATTGGCCGTTAAGGATACTCGGTTAATAAAAAGCTTAGATTGGTATTGCATTTGCAGATTATGCAGGGAATGGATGGTTGGTTACCTTTTCGAGTTCATTTATAGGAGCATGGCACATTCCTAGACGTCGATAATTATGTATGTCTTGTTCCAACCAGCAGTACTTCAGCCATCTTATTTCCAAATATCCTAAACAAGACCATTTAATGTTCATTAGAATAAACTCAAGAACTCCATAAAGCAGCATGTAAGCTACTACTGACCTCAGTATGGCAGCAGCGATCGGCTGATTGTTTTTCTCCAAAATCGCAGTATAAAATCCTCGATAATTGAGACGCCTGTTTTCTGAGCTGAAATTTTGATGCCGGAAGTTAAACATAACGGCTGATAGCGGGCAACAGTCAGGTCATGCCAATGGACCAAAAAATACGATGTGAACTTTACCTTTTACTGAAGATAATGTCTTTAACTAAAATAGTCTGGAGGTCTTTAAGCGACATAAAACATTCATGCATGATGCTAAGGGCGGCATTTAGCTTGCTGTGATTCTCTACTATATCAGCCGGCCCAGGTTGACTGCTACCACATTTAGTGGCTGCAATCAGAGTCCAAGTCAAGTTGTCAGCACCGATGGTAAACCGCCTTCCCATGAGGTTGCCGAGATCAGAATATATCTAGGGAGAATCAAAAACAGCCACCAATAAAAATGTCAGTTACAGGAATCAACAAAAAATCTGATAAAACGACACTGAAGCACCTACTCCTGTTACCACATTTCAAAATTAATTTGAACGCAAAGTAGGCCAGTCTGTTTTACCTTCTTGCATTCTACACAGCAAAAACAATCCCCTGCATATCAGTGCGTATCTTGACTCCATTTTTCTGCTCGAGGCAGCTCAAGTAATCTATAAAAAAGAAGGCACGAGGTCTGAATAAATTCTTCTTGCTAACATTTGCTTTGAATTCACCTTGGCCGCAAAATAAACAGCAACAAAATGGAAAAACCAATCACCGGGTGGAATAATCTAAATCACAAAAACATCTGAAGTTAGAAGTCGGAAATTGTGCATATTCTCAAGTCAGTAAAAGAATCTGTAGTGCATATATTAGACAAAAAATACCTTCAGACCAAGACATGTCATGTGAAATGAGGACGGCCAGCCATCGCACAGCATTAATTTTCCTTCAAGATGACAAATAAAGCATAATACATCATTGTTTGGGTATTCCTGGTTTGATTTATTTCCAGCATTGAGTTTGGTGATTTTGTCTAGCATCTGATACTGACATCCATTAGAGATCTTCCATCTTCCAGGTATATGTTTGCTGAGGGTGCATGAAGTGAACTACCAGCGTGAGTTTCGAATGCACTGAGATCATAAACCCGATCACAACAATCACATTGGATTCCTTCATGAGATACTCGACCCTCTTTCAGCGTTGGGCCATTCTTTCTACTTATGTATCGAACTTTGGAATCTGCTAGAACTGCACTATTGTCAATCAGCCAGGATAAATTGGTCTGGCGTTCACAGTGAGAACTTTTAATAGCGGCTTCTTGTAATCTTTTGCTTGACCATACACCAGGCGTGGAGGCTTGGTTTGGCCTTGTCTTCCTGTGTTTCTTTTCTTGTGTTGAATCAGTTTCAAACCCATCTACTCTTTTTTTCCTCTTAATTTCCATTCCTTTTCCCACCTCTCCCGGACGGTTGATGGCCAAAAAAGAATTTTGCTGATACTTATGGCCATCTTTGATACAGGCTTCACAAGCTGTGTGAAGCGAATAGAAACACTTCCCATTTGGCGACCAGTAACGCATCTCACGTTTATTCTCCTTAAAGCAATAAGTAAAACTCCATCCCAAAGCAGAAAGATGTCTCCTCGCCATTAAAGAATCACTCTGGCTATTCACTAAACCTTTACGCGCATCATACTTACACCATTTTTCAACAGCCTCTGGACAGTACTCAGGCTCAACGACAGGGTCAGCATTCAAAGAAGTAGAAGCAGGACAAAGCTCATTTGTATCAAGTACCTTCTTTCTTGATGATGACGGAACTGTAGAAGATCCCTGACTACTAATAGCTTGGCAAACCTTAACGAGTGACATTTAAACCTTACCATCAGGTGAAGTATATCGCATTCTTGTCATATTACACCGATCATCTTTAAAATAATGAATTTTCCAACCTAAATACAAAAGATGCCTCCAAATCTTGTCAGTTAAATCTTTAAGCTACATTCGTCCCCTAGAAGAATTTCCACTATGCAACAGATTATACGCAGTAACAGATTTAGGGCAAAACTGAGGTTCGGAAACAATGACACCTTCAGCAGGAAGCCACACTCTACTACTTCTACTACTACTCGCTGCTTCATAATCCTCATCATCCTCTGATTCAGAAGCATCGTCAGCATTCTCATTCCAACCCTAAAGATACACATTCATCAAAACTGAAACAAAATTGAACTCATAAATCTCTAAATACAGAAATGCTGGCTGCAAGAAACATACACTAACCTTCATCGTCGATCGGCTCAGTGAATCACGGCACAGTGCAGAGGACTGAGAAGTGGGTTGATCAAGTTTCGGTTCTTGACTCTCTCTTTTGAACCATAATCAGAATCTTCTTTTGCAGATTTCTTCCACACTTTATTACTACTCTGTGTTAGCTAACAGCTTTAATAATTCAAAAAAAATGTTCAATATCTTATTTTATTTATTTTTCCTTGTTTTTTTAATGGATAAACTCCACTTCATTCATATTCAATAAATTTAATCTACTGAAAAATGGTACAAGGACATACTCATGCTAAAATGGGAGTGGTTTTTTCCGGAATGCATATTTGAAACATAGTGATCCATATGCGCATCATTGCGACTCGAGTCTGAATCTCGTGAGTCCGACTTTACACCCGAGATTCTTGATATCCAGCTGAACTTGAGATCGGAAGTCGTTGTAACAAAACGGCATGTAGTTACGACTATTAATCACTCCGTCTCCCTTAGGAAACACAAAATAGCATATGGATATTCTCTCCTTAGAATTTGAGTTGCTAACCTTAACCCTATGCTTGGCACTTTTGTAAACATCATTGCTCATAGCCTGTAACAGAAATAACTACTAATCAGCATTGACCAACGGTCAATTAAAGTCAATCAAACAAGAATTGTAAGTTTGACCTGCATCATGTCTCCAAGGTTGACCACCAAACTACCTACCACAGGCTTGACCTTCACCCATGATTCATCCTTGAGCACCTCCAAGCCACTCACTTCATCATCCTGACTCAATATTGACACGACCGAGCTGTCAGTGTGCTCCTCCATCCCTAGAACTTGATCAAAACTCGATCTCGGATACCTGTACACCCGAATTAGGCCAGTCGAGTAATCAAGATACTTTTTTGACAAACTGGGATCGATCCCGAGTCTGACAGCCATTGATTCATATAACGCAGACGCCAATTTCTCAAGATGAGATCCGTACTCCCTTAGCAACACTCTTCAACATTGTCAACAATAGAGCAACAACATTCAAAACTGCAAAATGACTAGTGTGATTGTATCCAAAAATTTGTATATAAATGTAATTTAATAAATTACCTGAAATCATTGAGGGTGGGATTTTGAGCATCGATTTCGGACAGTTGTGCAACCGGAAAGTTGAAGCCTTCAAGCCAGTTGGCGCTTTGATCCGAGCCTTTAAGCGCCGACCCAGATGGAGTCAGAGCAGGAGTACCCCAGAAATATGACACCGGAAGTTCCTGTTTCGATTCAAATGATAAGGAAAAGAGCCTTCTTACATGCGCTTGTAACTGCGTCGTTAGATGCAGCGGAACGCCGTGGTTCACAAGCCGGAACAAGCCCCAGTGTTTGCCCGCATCGTGTAGATTCTCGGAGCCCAGAAGTTCAAAATCAACCATCGGGATCGAATCCGTTTCATCCGTAGGTTCTTTGAATAGTTTTGTAACCGGATTAGGCTCAATTGGCTGCCGGAACAGCGGCGGATACGACATTGATTCCGACATATCTTGACGCTGTGCTCGATGTTTTCAACTGCGTTTTTCTTTTCTTACTGGCGTTCACGAATGAAAGAGAGACACGTGTAATTTCAGTCAACTAAACCGCCCCTGATTTTATGAGTAATTCAAAAATGATCCTCGAAGTAAATAAATAACCCTAAATGCCCCTGTAAATTTATCAATATTCCGAAGAAGCTGCTTGATGAATCTCGTTGGACGGCTCCTCCTCTCGCCGATCTTCTCCAAACTACATTCGAAAATTAACCTGAATCGAGACGTGTCAAGGTATGCTTTGTGCGAGGTTTTCTTATTGTGTTGCATTAGGGTTTTTGTATTTCTAGTTTTCTTTTAATGGTGTTGTTGAGTGTGTTAGGGTTTTGGTGCTGATGTTGTTGTTTCATCAAATCAAGCTCAAGTTTTCCTTTTTCTTTTTTGTGTTAGTATTAATTGTATGTGTGTAACTGATGGTTAGATATTACTGAGTTCTGTGTGTTTGTTGTGTTGTGTATTTTTGCTTTCTATGCTGTACAACTGTTTGAGAAAATGCCTAAGTGAAAGTATCATCTATTACTTTTTTTATTTGGTAAGAGTTTTGAAGTCGAAAAAATTGTATCACACGTGCTTCTTTATAAATTTGAACTTTGTGATAGAGTGAGTGCACATTAAATAGTCTATATCAGAAATGTGTCCGTGGAGGAATCGTTCTGCTTTGTATGGTTTGTGCAGGATGTAAATGGAGATGATGATTATTTTAGAGGATATGTTTTAGTTTTCATCTAATTGACCTGGTTGTAGTGGAACTGGATAGATGGGCACGGTTAAGGCAGCCCTAGTTTCTCTGAAAATGTTATAGTTTTTGTTAATTATTGTAATGTACTGAATGCAACGGTTAAATGGGTTATGTGGATAAGTTATTCAACTGAAATCCATAGACAACTGTTCAGCGTCTCATATGTAACATTTATCGAGTAACATTTACAACAGTGGACCATCATGGGTGTGCTGCATCATGTGATAATGTCATTTGGATGTATGACATTAGTATACAAGGGAACGACTAGCTCGTTCCTGTGTTTTTGTTTTTCAGCTGGGGATCACTGCACCATGATTTATTTTGTCACTTGTGTCTCGTTTTTATCATGTTCGTACGATATGCCAGACTTTATCACTGAACCGTGATATATTTGATTCCTTTCAGGATGGTTCCTTTTAGGAGATGTTATGCTTATGCAGTCTTTTCATATCAAATGTTAATGAACTTTTTCGCTTATAATCATGGGACTTGTGTGTTTGGTTCTTCCTTAACCGTCAAGATTACACTACTAAGTTGCTTGCTTTAATTTAAAAGTAATCCTTGCAGGTAAAAGAGTCGTTTCCAAGACTTGATAGTTGATACTAAAAACCCATGGCCAAGCATCATCCTGACTTAATCATGTGCCGCAAGCAGCCAGGAATTGCCATTGGACGCCTCTGTGAGAAATGTGTAATTTGTGGTTCCTATGTGGGTCCCTGCACTCTGCGATGAATGTAACTATGGATCCTTCCAAGGTCGATGTGTGATTTGTGGAGGAGTTGGAATATTTAATGCTTATTACTGCAAGGAGTGTACACAGCAGGAAAAGGATAGGGATGGGTGTCCAAAGATTGTCAATTTAGGCAGTGCCAAGACAGATCTCTTCTATGAGCGGAAAAAATACGGTTTCAAGAAAAGATGATTTACCTAATACGATTACGGAGCATCGGATTTTCATGAATGTGAATACTGCTTTACCCAGTAGTAGCGTCTGATTTTTATGCAAACTACCGGTAAACTTGTAAGTTCATCTAAGATGTTGTTAGGTTTTCCCAAGTCCGAATAAGTAATTAAATGTGTTAGAATGAAATGAAGCTGATCTTTTTTCCGTTTCTCTTCCCTTTCCGCATGTTGCTAAAGTTGCTGAATCAGATATGTTAGAGCCTCAACTAATGTTAATCCGAGTTTTGTATGTTATTATTGATTAAGTTCAAAGGCAACCCTCATGCCACCTAACAAGTAACAACTATTGGGAAATGTGCTATATGAGTATCTTATTGTTTTTACATATGTGCTTTACAGGACGTCATAGTGGCCAAGACATTCTTGAGACAAAATGGAGTCGAAGTAATCTCCCATTAACCTCTCACTTCAACTCTATGCTTTAGGCAATTCAGAGGAGGGATATTTAAGGACCAGTTCCATATGGCTCGCCCCTAATTTATATCTTGCCAAATTCCTATGTAAGTTTTATTCCTTTTCTCACTATGCACTAGTTTGGCTGATGTTCTTTGTCCAGAACTGAATAGATTTAAAAATTCTTTGGCATGTGAGATTGAGAAGTTGGCAAGGGCCATTTCTTACTACTAGTATAAAATGAGTAGATTAGAATGCACCGCCCCATCGTTCCTTTCTTCTTTCTGTCCCTACTCCCTACGTGGCTGAGTTCATGTCTCATCCTTTGCTTAACTGATGATATTCTTGTTCCAAGGTACACCAAGCCAAAACTATGGCATTGTCTCGTTGGTGAGGGAAATGGCATTGCCCAATATATATCACATGTAAGTTGAAGAATCTTGATTTTTTTAACGGATGTCCTTTGTCAGGGAAATCAACTAACTAATTACGCATGGACAGAAGTATACTTGTTAGGATCTCAGATCTTGATTTTTTTAATTGAAGACACTCTGCTGCTTGCAATGTGTAATTAATTAAATTATGTAACTGTAGCAATAGTAGCAGCAGGTATTTTTGTCTGCATCTTCTGATGACAGCCAAGCCAACTAATGTTGCTTATACACTGAAGAGTTGATACTAGTTTTAGACAAGTAGAAATGAGCTTGAATGCAGCTTCAGTAGCTAAACTCGGATAAAGAATATTCTTTACTAGCATATAATTAAAGTAAGGGAGTAAGTATATATATAATATTGGATTGTCTGTTTTTGTTGATTTATTTTGATAATTAGATTTTGAACTATTATAATAAATTATTGATATTAGTTAGACAAAAACAAAACTAGTGAGTGTTTTGATTTTGAAGGCAAGTAGCAGGAAGCATGATGTATCATTGTCATGGTGGTGGTGGCAGGCTGCTGCAAAGCTAAGCATCATTCAAAACATGCACGCTGCAGGTAGATAGCACTAGTACTAAAAATCTATCCATGTGGTCCGTAATACTTTAGGACATGTTCATGTTGTGAGTTGTGACCTTTGTTCAAGTTGCCACATACATCTTACCCCAACCTAACTGATGTTGATCTCTATTTCGTGGAACCAAGTGTATTAGAGTCGGAAAGCAAAGTCCTTAGATTATTTTTTAACATTAATTTTTTTGTAATTGATTTACATCAGTGTAAAATAACGTTGTTTTGACGTTTTTTATTATAATTCAATGACCTAAATGCATAGGGTAATTATTTACTACCTTCTGTGAATAAAGAGGAACACGACATTTTAGAAGGGAGTTGGATGAGATGTTTTTGGGTGGTGGCGGAGTAGTCGAGAATAAGAAACACTTTTGGTCCTCATAATGCGCATCCCACTCACACAGTAACTCACTTTGTCAGGAATCCCAACAGTCTACACGCCTTTACTTTTTTATGTCTGTTACACATTCATAACATTAAATAAATATCCCCTTATTTAACCCACTTTCATTTTCTTTTCTCATTTATTAAATATACTATTTATTTACATTTGATACTGACTATAAATACGTATTCTTCTCTTCACATCTGTTCCACTCAGTATCACATCTCGCCTCCATCCCTTCTCCTCCTCCTCGACCCACGTTCCTGAATCATGAGTAATCCCTACCCCATTTCTTGATTCATTCAATACTCCTGAATCCAATGCAATGAGTTTTAGTACTAACTTTGTTGATTTGATATGATATGATTTCAGGTACGAGGAATCTGGGGTTGGACATGGACGAGGGTGAGAATGAGAACAAGAAGATGAACCACCATCTATCAAATGGTGATGGGTTCAATCCAGGTGCGGCACCACCGTTTAAGATTAATGACATCAGAGCAGCCATACCCAAGCATTGTTGGGTTAAGGATCCATGGATGTCTTTAAGCTTTGTGTTTAAGGATGCTGTTGTTGTGGCACTGTTTGCTGCCATTGCTGCTTATTTTGACAACTGGGTTTTGTGGCCAATTTACTGGGTTGCTCAGGGTACTATGTTTTGGGCTATCTTTGTTCTGGGACATGATTGGTATGTCGTTTATGTGTTTTTTGAATTGGTTTTAAACATTTAATGTTTGGATTGTTAATGGGTTGATTTGTATTGATATTGGGTGTTGCAGTGGACATGGGAGCTTTTCAGATAGTTCAACATTGAACAATGTAGTGGGACATGTTTTGCATTCATTCATTCTAGTCCCATACCATGGATGGTAAACTCCTTCACTTGACATTCAGTTTCACTTCATCTCTTGTTTTTTTCTTGTTTTTGTCTGTTTGTTTCCATCATCTTTTTTCTATGCTGGTGGGGACTCTCTGCTTTAATGCTTTGGAGACAATTAGTAGCAATGATTTTGAGTTTAGAATTATAGCATCAAATGCTTCTTGCTGTCTTTTTTAACTTTTCTTTTTTCTTGTAACATATTTAGCTAGTTAAGTGAATTGGAAAATCACTGGTAGTTTTCATTTTAATGCCACATGCATGACATGTACGCCTGATTGCTTATTTTCTGAGATTCATGTGTGTTTTAATTTTCAATTCTGAGTGAAACTCACGCATTCTGCAATGGATGGAAATGCAGGAGGATCAGCCACAAAACTCATCACCAGAACCACGGCCATGTAGAAAATGATGAATCTTGGGTTCCGGTAATGCACCTATTCCTGAAATGCGATTGCATGATGGGAAATTGAGTATATATTCATATCTGGTTGTTTGATACATGTAGATGCCTGAGTCTTTGTACAAGAGCTTGGACTCCATGACTCGCATGCTGCGCTACAAAATTCCCTTCCCAATATTCGCTTACCCAGTGTACTTGGTTAGTAACACATTCTGGTTCCTAAGCTTGTAGAATTTGATTCAATCATGAATGTGTAGCTCATCTTGAGTGGTCTTTTGATTTGTGATGAATAACAGTGGAGGAGAAGTCCTGGCAAAAAAGGATCTCACTTCAATCCATACAGCGACTTGTTTGCTCCTAATGAGAGATTGGATGTGATCACCTCGACCACTTGTTGGGTCTTCATGGTTGCTTTGCTTGCCTATTCTGCCACTATAATTGGACCCTTGAGCTTGTTCAAAATCTACGGCGTCCCTTACTTGGTTTGCTTCTCGTGTCATTTAATTCACTTTCATTACACATGGCCAACCACATTTTCAATATTAATCTTCTTCATGCGTGTTTTGATAAACTTTCCAGATATTTGTCGGGTGGTTGGACACTGTAACCTACTTGCACCACCACGGCCATGATGAGAAGCTCCCCTGGTACCGTGGCAAGGTAAGAAACCATTCAGTGGTGTTAGGTTAAGTTTAACATTTTGAGTAACTGATTCACACTTTCTGTGGCTTTGCTTGTATGTTTATTCAGGAATGGAGTTACTTGCGTGGAGGATTGACAACAATTGATCGTGACTACGGCATGTTCAACAGCATTCACCATGACATTGGCACGCATGTCATACACCATCTCTTCCCTCAAATTCCTCACTATCACTTGCGCGAAGCAGTAAGCATTTACTCCTTAATTTTCCGAACCTCCACATTGTATGATTTATCATCATAAAGAGTTTATATAAGACTGCATATTTTGATGCATCTAGACGAGATCAGCGAAGCCAGTGCTAGGAAAGTACTACAGAGAGCCAAGCAAGTCAGGACCAATCCCAGTCCATTTGTTTAAGATCCTTGCTAGCAGCATGGCAAATGATCACTACGTGAAAGACGACGGAGAGGTTGTGTTCTACCAAACTGACCCAAATATCTTCGACTCCAAGAAGTCATTTTAAGTATCGAGACAAGCATTATAGAGCCTTTCAGACGACCAAACTATTTCCAGTGTTTTTGTCTTAGTCAGATAGCGAGCAAGTCATTCATTACATGCAGTGAATCCCATGAAGTCATGTTGCTTCATCTGATTGTAATGTTGCTCACCTTTTTGAAGAAAACATTGTAGAACTTTTGCTAAAATGGTTTCAAACAAATTCATTCACTGCAGTAGTGATTTTGAGTTGATAAATACATACGTGTTCGAGACTAGATTTGGAGACTGCCGACAAAAAGGAAAGCAAGGTTGGAATTAAGATGATATGATCGAAAATTCAAACATGCGCGGAAACATGTTTTCACACTTGGTCCCTACCTGACCTAACTTCCTTTCTACTCATTTTTCAGCTTCAAATTCCAAATGAAAACCCGTCATGGCTCTTGGGATTCTATATTGATGGTTCAAGTCATTCTGAATGCATCCGACTCAAGTTTTAAAAATGTCTGATTCATAGTCAATATTAAAAATAAATTAAAATGAAAACATTCACTTGTCTTGTACTTTTATTCTTTACTGCCCTAAACTCAAAATCAATCTTAATTTTATTATTGGCTTCACTTCTTCACTCTGTTCTGTTCCTCTGTTTTGTTCTGCTTTCGCATTTCAAGAAGCCCTCTTCGTCTTTAAGCTTAACTTTGTTTGATACTCAGGGATCAGATTCTTGTGGAAGTTTCAACAAACCACATCAAGTTTGCATTCCAGTGATATAACAGTTGCAGACACAGATTGGTGTGTTCAAGATTTAGCAGCAGAAATTAAAGTACAGATACAGACCAGCTCCTGAATGATGTTCTTCATTCATTTTGAATGAAAACAACAATTGTACATTACATTGAGCATCATTTCATCTCAAAACAAAGGGAATGAATTCAATAAATAAAAAAGCTACGCATTACAGGATAGATTGACATTCTCCAGCAGTTCTCTTAATCAAGAATGCAGAGCTAGAATGCGGAATCTTGATAAGAGAAGAATGAAAGAACAATTAACTGAAATATTACCGTGAATATGAGAAGAGTTCTTTGATTCTTCTCATAATGTCCACTTCTTTCTTGGACAGGTAGTTGAAAGTGTCGTGTTGGTAGTAACTGAATAGAGGTCAGTGAGCAACTGCCTGCTCTTGATCAAGGTACATTTGCTCGACCCAGGTAGGGATGCTTCCGGACCTTCCATTGTTGAGATGATACTGAGTGTGGTTATCCTCATCCAGTCCGTGCGTAGGGAGGGTGTCTTTCATGCTGGGAGATGCCCATGAATTTTCAGGCTCACCGGTCGATGAGCCAACTCTGGTGCTGTTGCTATGGATACCAAAGGAAGAAGATTTCCTGAGCTGACTCAGCTCATCTCTTTGGATTCCCCATTCTAATTTTCCAGTTGGGGAACCCCATCCGTGGAGTGCAACAGCAGCTGGTGAGCCAGGGGACGAGAATCCAGTGTATTGATTGTTGGGGCTTCTTTCTACAAAACTCTGACTTCGGTTTGCAAATGCAATTGATCTCGATGTAAGAATAGCAGCTGCGGGGGATGAGCGAGAATGATCGCTGCCAAATGAAGAGGACCTTGCTGGAGATGACGAAAGGTTAGATGGATAGCTGGCACGAAGCTGATGGTTCCCGTTATGCATTCCATATGGCATTTGGGATTGATTCGGATCAAGTGATAAGTTTTGTAACTTCGACATCATCGAATGATCAACTGATGCAAACATTTCTTCGAGATTACTTGAATTTCTCCCCAATAGCCTGTTAAACTCACCAACTCTGGCAGAAGGTGAGGACATGAAGGGTGAACTACTCTCAAAAGGCTCGTTATTCCAGCCAGATGGAGAAGAGATGCCATACATCTCCTCCATTAAATTTTGCTGACGGCGACGTTGGGATTCTACATTAAGCTGATTGTTATCATCGAACTCCATGTTTCTAGCGCTTAGTGTGGACTTCAGTCGACTGTTGGACAACAATGGGTTGGAAGCAAACGAGTTAGACTGGTTTTGCCAAATGGATCCACTCATCGGAGAAGATAAGCCTGATGGAGTCATGGGAGGGGTTGATGTAGTTGGGAACATGACTGACGGAGAGCCCAGGGCCAGCGGGATCAATGAGCTTGTATCCAGCGGACCAGAAGCTAATGAATATGATCTTGGAGAAGGGATAGCAGAGCCTGTAGATGCGTACAAAGGGCGAAGCTCTTCAGGCTTATGAGCGAAGAAACAAACTCTTCTATTACAACCAGTCTCATCCTTGCACAGTCTTGTACGATATTGGGCTGGGTGAAGCCAGCTCTCGAAGATGCCATGAGCGTATTCACAAGCATCTCCCTGACGACAAGTGCCCTTTCTAAACTCTGGGCAAGGAACACAGCTGTAGTGATGCTTTCTGGGATCTCGCCGTCTCGCATTCTCACCAGGGTGGACAAAAGGACATTCCGTCCAGTCATGAGAATATGCCCTAGAGCATGGCTTGACCTTAAATGTGTACATCCTGAATTCATCCGTCACATAAATTCCATTCTGAATGTCAGGTAGGGAAATATCGATTGGATAATCCCTTTTCTCCACATATCGTTAGACAGCTTCTGCTGTTGTTTTTCAACTTCCACACCAGTAACTTCTTGATCAAATGGATCAGACGCTAGTTCAGCATCATTCAAGCCTTCCACAAAATCCACCACTGGTTCCACACGAGATATCAATGCATCCAAGTTGCTAGTGTAATCCTTAACCAAATTACAATCGGCCGAAGCATCAACCAAGAGTCTAATGACCTGTGAAACAGAAGACGCCCCGCCAGCAATAGCACAATGAAGAGCAGTAGCTCCATCAGAACCACACATCTTATTCACATCCACACAATCGCTCTCAAGAATATAACTCAAAACATGTACACTTCCAAACATGGCAGCGATCATGAGAGGTGTCCTCTCCTCAAGCCCCATCTTCTTCGTCCCTATTCTCATTCCATACCAAAGACCCACCCCATCAATATCACAACCCTCCACCTCAACAACCCTTTTAAATCCAACCAAATCATCACATGCCGCAAATTCAAGCAACTGTGACGACATATTACAAATAGCTTCTTCCTTCTTGAATCCCTCCATCATCTTAAAAACCTAAAGAAAACCGAACCAATTTTCTTTCAGAATAGCACCATACTGATACACTAAGGCCGTAAGGCGGAAAGGATAAATTCCCAACTCACTTGTGATACGTCATGAAATTAAGCAGCATTAAAAGTAACAGAAAAATCCAATCTTTACAACAATACAGAAAAACCCAATTCATAAAGCAAACTCAAAACAACCAGCAACTCAAACATTGTAAGAAATCACTCTCCTAACCCAAAAAGTTGCAAACTTTCTACCAAACATCAGACCTGAAATTCCAATCACACTTGACCTAACCCTAAAGTACCTTCCACGAAACGTAAGCAAATGATTCATTCACAGCAGTATGTCTCATATTCCTACCCAACCCAACAACAACAACATTCAAAATCAAAGCTTTAACTGAGCTCAAGTACTCACCTTTTACTTCACCAGCAGAAACAGCAAAACCTAGAGTCAATTTAGATGAGAAAAAAACAAGGGCGCCCCTTTTTCAAACCCGCTCCATGAAATCCAAATCAATGGATCGATCAGGGGGGACAAGGGGATATAGGAATCCAAGACTTTTCAGACCTCAAGCGATGATGAGTCAAACAAAAGGCTTTAAGATATAACAACACACACGCTCTCTCTCCTCCGCTCTTCTTCTGCTTTCTTCAGTTCACACTTGGGCTCGTAGACTTCGTCAGTTCGTCTCCATCGACTTTAAAAACGAGCAATTCAAATTTCACGAAAAAGCAGAAAACTCAAAGATTGTGGGACCTGCGATGTCTCGGACAAGACAATAGTATGAGTTCAGTATCTAACGGTTATTTATCGGCCACGTGTCCATTTGAATTGAACCGGTCCAATTGGTTTGAATAGGGAGGTTAACTGGTTAACGTATTGGTTTAATTAAGGATTAAAATGACGCACTGATTGAGATTGAAATGTTAAAGAATTGCAATCAACTCAATCGACCGGTTCATTGGTTGGTTTATCTTAATGAAAAATAATAACAATAAAACAAGCGGCATTGACGTTGTATTAGTTGTTTGCGGAATCTGAAGTAAAAGACTCCGCTAAGGATGAGGCAACAAACCTTTAAGAACAAAAATGTAACAAAGTGTTTTGACCTCGTACTCATCGGACAACAAGATTAAGAATGTGACAATTAAACCACCAACTTTCAAGGAATTAATCAATTTTAAACACTGTAAGTTGAGATGAGTAAAGTATTTTAACTGTGGATTAAGTGTTGTTGACGACGCAGTTGCTGTCCTCATTGTCAGAAGCTCCAATCAGCCTTTTCAAGCTTCTAGAAGTCCGCGACTTTTTTGTATACAAGAATCTGAATTTCATGACAAAGGGCCAACAAGCTTATTATGCTCCCCAAACTGCGGCTAGAAACTAAGAGAAGTTCAAGCCCATTACAATATGGCAGTAGACTAGTTGAGAAAAACGACTACATGAAGGTGAAGGGTTCTGGCTACCTGTCTAAAATAATATGTCTCCACCAAAACAGTATTCATAGTCAAGGGCTCAGGCAAAATTTTAGAAACTTTGAATATTTTACCTATAAAATTTATTTTCCAAGAAATGAGGACTCAGCAAGATCAATAGCACGGGCAAGGCCAGCAGCCTTGTTTTCACACTCCCTCTGCTCCTCATCGGGGTTGCTATCAGCCACAATTCCTGCTCCAGTTTGAAGATGAGCAACCCATTCTCGACGCTTGATTGCATCTTTGTATGAGTACAGAGTATCATAGCGCATCTCAGTTGGGAATACTATGGTTCTAAGGGCAAGAGCAATGTCCATGTCTCCTGTAAAGGAAATGCCTCCAAACCCACCACTATATGGTCCACGTCTTGTTACTTCCAACTCGTCGATTAATTCCATAGCTTTCACCTGAATACAATACATTCTGCGTGAGAGCACAATCTGGTAAAGGAACTGAGCTTGAATTTAATTAGCCACGAAACAAAGAGATTTTTATCTTTTTACAAAACATCTGAAGCTATAGATATTTTTATGTTCAACCTTTGGAGCTCCACTAACTGTTCCGACAGGCAATGCAGCGCGCAGAACATCCCAGCTAGTCAGATTATCTAACATTTCTCCAGTAACCTGAACAGAGTAAGAAATGCTAAACCTAAGTGGTATTTCAAACGAAAGCAAATCATGTTTGCAAAAGGAATCCTGTAAATTTCTGACTACCAAACAAAGAAAGTTTCTTAAATAACACACCAATAGAGGAAATAGTGCAAGAGGAACATACAGTTGAGCTGATATGCATAACATGGGAATATCTCTCAATATTCATTAGCTTTTCAACCTTCACGGTGCCAGGCTTAGAAACCTACCAGAAAAGTAGCACAAAAACACATGGGTTTACAAGGGCAGTCAATGGGAATATAGTAAATTTGGGTAAACACCGTTGGAAGAACTCAGAACTGACCTTCCCGACGTCATTTCTCCCTAAATCAACGAGCATGATGTGCTCTGCACACTGCTTTTCGTCTTTCAAAAGCTGCTCCTCAAGCATAATATCTTCCTCTTGTGTTTTCCCTCTTCGAACAGTCCCAGCAAGAGGCCGGTTAGTAATTTTATTCTGCAAGAGCAAAGGTCAGATTCTGCTAAAACTGTCTAAACCCAGACCAAGGAATAACTATAGCATTTGTAGTTACAAAAATTGACAAACTTATATCAACCGTATCTTACCTTCTTCACACGAGTAAGAATTTCAGGACTCGAAGCTACCAGTATGCAACCTCTAGCCTAACAAGGAACAAAATTAATCAAAACAAAAATATTAAACGCCAGTTCACGACGAGTGTGAGTTCAGGAGCACTGGCGGCAAGACATACTTGTAGGTACGTCATATATGGACTTGGATTCACAATTCTTAATGCTCTGTAAATCTCAAAAGGATCTGCATAAGTGCGACGTTCGAACCGCTGACTCAGCACTATCTGGAATATATCTCCTGCAAGAATATGTTCTTTGGATTGCAGTACTGCATTCTTGTATTCATCATTTGACATGCTTGAATTCTCCAGCTTTGGACCAAATTGTTGTGTAGACAACTTTATAGATCCGGCAGCCAACCTCGGGCTGAGATTTAACAGGGATCAATGATTAGAAAACCTGTGCGGAACCATAATCAATAAAATTGATGGCATGAGGAACATGTAAAATATATCACTCACGTAATTATGTCATGTACTCGAGACACTAAAGCATCCAACCGGTTCATTCCATCATTGTATGCCTCATCAATTGAAGTATACCGGTCTAATCGCACCCAGTGAATCACACAAGCTTTCTAAGCAAGAAAAACAGTTATAATGATACATAAGCTACATGCACCACAGGACTCCAATGAAATGGCATGATTAATGTAGGACTTGGGAAGAATTTGATATAGCAGCAGGCTGGAAATACTTGTAAAAGACAAATACCTTCTCCACATGATCAAATACTATAACATTATCGTAGAGGCCTAGATGAACATCAGGAAGTTTGCGATCATCGGTAGGGGCGCCAGAGAAAGGCAACTTTTTCTTCTCCACGTAACGTACAGTATCATATGAAAAATAACCCACCCATCCGCCTAAAAGTAACTCAGCATGAAAAAGGGGGTCATTCACTGTGTGCACAACATAAGTTTATGAAACAGTAACTTTGCCTTACCACAAAAGGCTTCAGGGAGCTCATCAATCCTTTGCGGTTTCCATCCTTCCATGATTCTGCGAGGAACCTCCATGGGATCATCCACAATTTCTTCCGTCTTGCGACCTTCTTCATGATCCATCACCGTAACATGATTCTCTTTAGCCACAATTTCAATGGTAGGTTGAGCACCAATCACACTATACCGTCCCTTCCAGAAGCAAAAAGCCATAAATAACATATGCACTTTGAGCCTCATTTCTAATTGTACTCTTTGCAGGGTTAGATAAAACAACGAGTGAGATTAGTAGGAGCTTACAACGCCGGAAGTATTCAATCCAGGCTCAACAGATTCAAAAAGAAAGCTGGGAGCTTCCCTGTCATCTTCCTTAACCAAGCATCTATAAGCAAGGACGGGCGTAAGATGATCAGAGAATATATATCTGTAAAGAGGAACCAAATTACCCTCCTTGCAAGCTTCATAGAATCTATCAGACTGGTCCACTGCACAAATCAATCCACCAATTATCAAAATCCTCACATTTCACAATTCATTTCTCAAAATGAAAGTCAAGTAAAATTGAAGCTGAGCATATGCTTTACCAGATGAAGGAGCGGAGGGGGTGGAAGACAGAGCTGAGCAATGCAATGTGCGGAGGCGGTAGCGGAGGCAGAAGCGAGGGGGAGGTGCGTTGAGGAAGGGGAGTTTAGGGTTTCGGGGAGAAGAGCGGGCGGCGGTAGGATGCGGTGGCGGAGCGCGGGGAGAGGTGACAAGGCGTGGTTCAAAGGCTATTAGGGTTTCCATGATTGACTGATTGAGCCGAGTTTGTAATGTAATTTTTTTTGTATGCAAAATTAGTACGAGTTTTGTTTTGACTTGCCTCGCTTCAACTTCTCTGACTTTACTGATAATTTACCGTACGTAAATTGAAAGTTCATTTTCTAGTTTGAGATAAATTTAACTTAAGAATTTCCTAATGAGAGATTTCGATATAACTATGGCCTGTGGGATTGTTACGGATGCAATTAGGGATATAAATGGAATTAAGGGAATGATATAAATAGTATCAAGGTGTAGAGTTGGGTTCAATTACGACCCCCAAATCTCTGCGGATCTCTGCGACCCCCAAAATCGATCGTTGGATCAATTGATCCAACGGTCATGAATTCGCATATCTGCAGTTTTGTCGTTTTCTGCCATTTTTTTGTCGTTTTGCGTCTGCACAAATACATATTGAAACGTGCATACAGTTAAGCAAACATACAAATAGTAAAAATGTCAATTTGCACAAATGAAGAGGAGTCACAAAGGAACCGAACCCTCAAGGTGTAATGTAAAAAGGGAGAATGAAATAAACAACTTCCTTCATCTTCCCTAGTCTCTTCTCTTCATCTAACCTTAACCCTAATTCTGTCCTCATCTTCATCTCAACCTTCACCTCATATCAAAGTCCACATCAGGTATTGAGAAATGATAAAACATTTTCAGCTCTCTAAGGAAATCGCATATTAAATAAACATATTGCTACAACATTTGAATACATATTACAGAAGAATCATCTGATAAATGATACATTTGTCAATAATTTCATCTTTTTGTATACATGTTTTTTCTATTGATGTTTGATTTGTGACACTGAAGGATGGCAGGCAAGTCTTTGCAGCTCATCTACTATCTGGCCATTTTTTGCTTCCATGGGAGTTGGGTGAGCTTGGGAAAAGGACTTCAGGGTCAGGGGTCACAAATTTGATGGAGGGGAAGTATTATTACAGCAGGCAATGGAGATGAGCTGGAAATATGAACTTCAGCCTCAGCGCTAGCAAATTTTCCAGATACACACAGCCTTTGCAGCATTGGTATCTCTGCATTATCACAGCAGGCAATTTCGAAAAAAACGTACACCCTGATAGGAAAAAATAATGTAGCCCACAATTATTTCAAGCAAACGGCAAAGGGAAGTTTAATGTGAGAATAAAGTAACTTGCATACCTGCAGAGATAATGTTATATCTGCTTGATCTACTTTCAGTGTTACTCTTCTATTTTTTTCATCTTTTGAATTGCCAAGTTTGAGAAGGCCCTGAATGTTGAAGAGTGCTTAGTAAATGACTCTCTGAGCAAATATTGAGCACCAGCCAGCTGAATATTAACATCACAAAACTTACCTGATCACTTAGCACAGAACACATGCTAGAGAGTTCAGATACCCCAACTGGAGGTATATTTGAAGATTTGCATACTTCATTGTAGGACTTATTCAACTGCACGATAATTCAGATTGATAAGCTAATAGCTACAAAATGTATATTAAGCGTACAGAAGCAAGAGGTTGGACTGTTACCTCGCCAATTGTTGCATCCTTCTTTCCTCCACGAAAATGTTTGACAGCGGAGCACAATATGATCTGATTCGTGACATATTAAATGATTGTAAACAAAGTTGGAATACAATTTGCAGTATACACTATACTTATACGAGGCAACACAGCATAAATATCATATTTACCTGCTGATGCTGTGGGAGAGACTTGATGGTGTCTACCACGGGTGACCTGAAGGTCTTTGACAAAGCAGCAACCATATGATCAATTCTCACCTGTGAAAATGGATAAGCCTGTTAACAACACATACGTAATGTGTTCAAATATTTGTATGCCTCAAAGAAAAGCTTGAATCTTACAATATCCTTATCCTTTTTACAAGTTTCAGCAGAAGCAGTCATTTGATTAAGGCTATTATTTTCGACTAATGGAGCAACTGTGCTGGTGCAAAGATCTGCCAGCTCAACTTCAAGTATTTCCACAGCACTCCTGAATCCAAATATTAAAATTAGAGAAAGGCAACTACTACGGCCTGAGTTTTTCAAGATGATAGCCACTGAACATTTGCAAGCAGGGAATTACTAGTGAATGGGCAGAAAATTATATATTGATTAAATTGGCAGTAGCCATACATGATATGGACTGGCAGTAATATCCAAACAAACCTGCATATACATAGTGCTTTCCTCATATCTCCAGATGCTGCTGCGACTTTCTAAATGATTGTAGAAAATTGTCAAACTTCTGTCTCAGATAGACTCAATATCTGTTGCGCACTTAAAAACTTGAAGGTTCTTAAAATAAAACTAAAAAACCCTACTCACCCTAGCACATAATTCCAAAGCTTGTGGGTGAAACACACTGCTAGGAAATGCCTGTTTAAGAAAGTTCATTCTCAGTTGAAATAACACAATGGACTGTGTAGCTATGAATTCAACACATTAAGTAAAAATTACCGATAGTCTGTCTTGAAGTATCCTCAATATCTGATCTTTGGAATATGCTCGAAAGGAAACAACCACGGGCTTGCCTATAGCAATGAAAAAAAGGTAAGTGCAGTTTTATGAATTTTACTGAGTCGAATGAAAAGAATTGCATAAACTACAGGTCTAAGCAAATTGATCTCAATTTTTTTATTGTACTGTATGATTAATCGCATGCTTTATCATGCATCTAGCAGAAGAACATGAATCACTGCAGGCAAAATCATACTTACAGCTGAGGGATTGAAGCCTCGGGAGAAAACGATCAGCAAGGTCAATTGCGTTGGCAATTCCTGAAACCAAAACCAAAATAGAACATGAAAATCAATAAATTATTAAGGACCATAAAAGCTGGTACATGAGATGTTCACACACATATACCTATTAATATACATCTAGAGTAAGGGAGCGTAGTAAGCATGAACAAGTCATGAAGCACAGCTCGATCTTTGGTTATTAGATAGTCCAACTCGTCAGCAATTACCAACCTGTTAAGAGGCCTGTAATTAACAAACATGGTATACCATATAAAGTTGCAAAGAAGTTCTTGAAGTCTCACATCATTTTATCATCAGCAGGCAGTTGCTTATGAGAATACAAACTTTGAAGTTGTTGAAGAGGTGTTATAGAACCTTTTGTTTTCTTTTTCATCTGATAGTTTCCAAGTATCTGCAGCAATATTCAAGATCTTATATATAATGCATAGAAAGTTGAATATGAGCAACTAGTGGGAAAATTTGTACAACTTACCCTATCAAAAATCTCAGAGGTGTTGCCCAGTGATGTACATGTTACAGTTAGTACATCTGGTGCTGAATGACCATGCTGAAAATGGGTGAACCGTACATTACATCTCAGAACAAGATCTTAAAAAACTGAAACTTTACTCAACTATAGCATAGTCCGACAAGACTGATAAGTGATAACTACTTTAAAAGGTTGCAGCAAGTAATGCACTTTTATAAGTTTCACCAGCACAAGAGCCTAATAATATTCAAGAATATAACTGTATTAAATCATTACCTCTCTTGCCCATTCAAGAAGATTTTGTTTCACCTTCTCCATTGACAGAGATTTCCCAGTTCCTGGACACCCACAGGCATACATACTACCAGCCTTTTCCTGCTCTACACAAGACTTGCAGAATTCAAAAATCCTATTCTGCTCAGCCTCCCTACATAGTACAGCAGATGGTACTTTCGACACATGTAGTACTTCCTTCACAGCACCCAACTGTCTAGAAACTGTACAAGTGTACATAACACCAACACTTAATCAGCATAAAGATATCATCAATATTCATAGGCCAATACTGTCAAATATATTCAAGCTCGTCCTTGCCTTTCTGTCTTGGCTGAACATGAAAGCTATCCAACAAATTCTTCTTCACTGTCGATTGATGTAATCCCAATTCTTCAGTACATCCCATCTTCTCTTCCTGATGCCACATCAATCAAATCAAGCAAAAAGTGAGAACTTAATTCGCACAGATCCACACATTTATTGCTGGTAACATCCCTAAATCCTATCATTAAGATCCAGCAACGGATGCCAATTGCCAATTCTTCAACCAAAGCTAATTTGAATCTAGCATAGTTTGTTTTCAACTCATACACACTCAATCAATTTCACTAATAAATCAAGCAGATCCAACTCACAATCAAAGGAGTTCTAGGACTAGAATTAACACATCTGCGCGGCGATTTCCATTTCATAGGCGACGGAGGCGAAATAGGACTGCCAGCAGTCGACCTCCGCTTCGATCTCGTGCATCGACCATCGCCGGCTCCGTCAGATCTACCGACTTCAATCTGGCACAAATCAGTTGAAGCAGAAGAACCAGTTGGCCCAGATAAAGCAGGCATCTTCTAGCACCGGGCAATCGATAACGAATTGATTTTCCGTGTGGAGATGCGCAGCCGGAATCGTGTGTCGGAGATAAGGATTGCGGTTGGTTGGATATAGAGGATTTCCGCGGGAAGCAAATTGTGAGAGCGGTTCGTTTCCCGCCATGCAAAATTACGCTGATTCAAAAAAACTTGGAAATTGGAATAATACAATTCATTTTAGTAATTAAATCGCGTATGATATTCTGTGAAAGTATCCCTCCGTTTTGTTATTGGGCTTCAAATGGGATGACCCAACAGCCGTTTTGTTCTAATGAAATTGAATTGTATTAAAAATGTTGAATTACACTCCATTATTAATGTCTCTTTTTTTTTTGTGTGTCTCAAAATTATCTTCTCATTTCTAAATCTTATCATAAATGAACATTTGTTCTTTAGTTTTTCATAACATATTTCTCTTGTCTCTTTCTTTTACACCACTTATTGTCTATCAAATCACTTTTTTTCTCTTTCCTTAAAAATCGTGCAAAAAATCGTGCAAAAAACCAAATGAGACATAAATAATGGGACGGAGGGAGTATTAAATAACTTTAAAACATTGTGCTCATAATGTTCCAAGAATTTAAATAAACAAAAGGCAAACAAAAAAAACGACACGAGAATGACAACAATAATAATACGACATACTACATGATAGGTGTGATTCAATGAGAAAGAAAATAAAATTATAAAAGTATGGACACTTTCATACCACATAATCCACTTGGGCCTCAAAGAAGGCTCAAGCCCATCCCAACATTTTCAAATTAATTTACGACGCCGTTATATTTAGGCACTCGCAGCAACGTCAGTAGCAACTCCCGCCAGTTCGCGCGGCTGCAGGTACACCCTCAGCCCATTCTTTAAAAAAAGCGCGTAAGTGACATCTTCTGCACCACATTATGCCCTTCAACCGGCAACAACCTGTATCTCAGCAACACGGCCGTAGCCACTGACTTCATCTGCAAGTAAGCCAAGTCCTTCCCTAGACAAGTCCTCGGCCCGGCATTAAAAGCTACAAACTTATACCCTTCCTTCGCTGGCTCAAACCGATCCTCACCGGGCGAAAGCCACCTCTCCGGCTTAAACTCCAAACAATCATCTCCCCATATCGATGCCATTCTCCCCACCGAGTAAATCGAGTATGTCACGGTCGACCCGGCCGGCACAAATGTCCCATCAGGCAAGACATCATCAGCCACAACGTACTTAAAATCCTCTGGCACGGACGGATACAAACGCAGCGTCTCAGCCAATGCGGCCTTTAAATAAACCAAACGGTCCGCTTCATCGAACCCAATCGGCTCATCGGTCCACTTTTTCATATCATCTCCACGTGTCGATTTCAGAACCGTCGATATCTCTTTTATGATTTTATTCTCTACCGTGGGATTATTCATGACAAGATGAAAAAACCAACTCATCGCAACTGATGACGTGTCACGTCCAGCTAGGACGAAATTGAGTGCAATACGTTGCAAAATTGCGCTGGGGAAAGGCTCGCCGTTAACGTCACGTTTTTTCATAAAGCGAGAGAGTAAATCATCTGACGGCGTTCCTTTTCTAGCGTCGATTGCATCCGTCATGTAATTATCAACAACTTGGAGGCTTTTTTGTAATTTTCGTTCAGCTCTCCGAAGTTGAAGAGCTTCTTCAACCGCCATAAAAACCCTGGGTATAAAAGCCGCTGCAGCGTCGCTTCGGTCGCGGAATCGAACGCGATCGCGAACGGATTCTCCGGCATCTCCGGTGACAGAGTTTCTGGATCCTTACCGAAAGTCAACCCACAGATGTTGTCGAAGGTTAATCGGAGAAGAAGATCCTGTAAATCGACGGATTTCTGAGCGGCGACGGCTAGGTCTAGAATATTCCATAGCCGATTTTTGATGGTGCGGCTGACCCAACGAGCCATGGCTTGGCGGAGAGTGCGGGTGGTGAACTCAAGCGCGGCGGTTTTGCGTTGGATTAGCCATGTCTCGCCGTCGCTGTTGAAGATGCCTTGACCTAGAAGATCGTGGAAAGCGGTTTGCCAGGTTGGTCCCTTGGGGTAATTGTCGAATCGAGTTCGGAGTATATGTTCGATGTTTTTAGGGTTGCATGTTACGGTGTAGAAGCCTTGTTTTGTGGCCAGGAATGGGATGGCGATTGTGGTGGTTTGGTATGTGGCGGATGGGGTTTTGCGGAGGTTTTCGGCAACCCAGTCGTGGAACCGGCTGCGATTCCAGTAGAGGAATGGGAGGGAGCCGAATAGTGGCCATACTTTTGGACCGTTGAGCTTGCTTGCTAGGATTGAGAACCACACTAGGTAAGCTGAGATGAATGCTGATGCGATGAAGATCATTGTTTCCGAATCCATATTCTTAAGCTTGATGGTGATTATATTGTTGATATACAGGCGAAGATGCTGAAGGGCTTGATGGTTAGGTGGGTTGAAGAATGGTATGAATATGGATTGAGAGAGATTGGGGAGTAAGTGGAGTGTATATATACAGACTAGCTGAAAGTGTAATTAACCATAAAAGGCTGTGGTTTTCTTGGTCGTTGAGAAAAGCTGAGAGACTCAAGGATGTTGTGTGGTTGGGTTTGATATGGAAATATTGGTATCAAAGGAAGCCAGGACGAAAAAGAAGATGCATTTGTGCAAGAAAAGAAATTAAATCATACGCCAACCAGCCCATGCATGAGGTCTACGGTGAAGTTAACGCACGTTAGCTAATTCATCGAGTTTAATTTGTAAGTATGAACTATTTCCTCTCAATATCTTTTTCTGGCATCTCATGTGACAGTGTTTATGTATATTTTCTGTGATTATAATTTAGAAAATGATTCTGTTCCCATGTAATTACGTATTTTGGTGCACAGTTCAAACACCGATCACCAATATGATATGATGTTGTTTTAATTTAGTATAATATGTTGTTATTAACTAGTGTATTACACAAGTATATTACTGATGCTATATCTGCAAGATCTTTATCCTTGGACATGCTTTGTTGCTGCTAGATCATTTGGTATTATGTCTTTGTGTGTGTCTGGTTGGTTAGAATTGGTTAACCCGTTTTGAAGACTCAGTTTGTTATTCAAACATTGTGTTAGTAGTTTAATGGTTAAACAAATCACCTCTCTGGCTCTGAGCTCTTATTGGGAATGTCTGTAAATTTAGCTCTTTTTGGTAATGTCTGTAAATGTTATGAAGCTAGGAGTGTGTCATTTTGATTTTGAACAGGTGTGCACGCATTATTTGATCAAATGTAATGAACTTGGGCGACATTTTTCTGAATATAGCTCACTGAGCCTGAACAACTTGTTTATATGTATTGTTTACTCAACTGTCATCTTTTTGAATAGGAAGGATATTGAGACACTGATTAAACATATTTGCTTGTATATATGTGTTAATACTGTTGACTACTTTGTTAAATGCAGATAGAACATCCAACACAATGGAATAAAAAAACAGAGCTAAAAGTCTCCAGTTGGGACACACGTCTATTATAAGTTGAAATGAATTACGCCATTCATAGTCCAGAGTAGATCACCCACAGACTAGGACACACGTCTCAAATATATACTATGTTGCTGGTTTAGAGTTAAGCACCTTCCCAGGTAACTATTACGTTGGCTTGAACAAATATGGCCACAAATACAAGTGCTTACTTAGAAAATCACATGTAATTCATTTATCCGATTTTTACCAGTCTTCCTTCAAACCAACCTTCTTTGTTGATTAGGGCCGTAGTACACCTCCCAGACCCCGGATTACTTATACCGTCTGGATACTGCCTGGCACAACTGCTTCCACCTAAGTTCAAACTAGTCACAGATGGGCCTGGGCTCATCATACATCCAATGAGTTCGGCCCGTATAATACAACGATGATAACAGAAGCTGTGGATAATGCAAATCTCACTCACTAAAACTAAGAGAGCTTCAACAATGGCGACCACCACCACATCCGCATCCCTATCCTTCTTCTCATCCTCACTCTTCTCCTCTTCATCTAAAACCAGCCCCAAACTGTTATTCACCAGCAACTCCTCCATTCGAAACGACACCACTTTCAACTC